>JAPDLB010000062.1:0-254689 GCA_027569935.1 Clonostachys sp. G952 | reverse complement strand
ACTAATATACTTAATTATTTATATATTAAGTATATCTATATAATACTAATAGTAATATATTCTATATCTAATATATTATCTTCCTATATATATATATTTATTTTATTAGATAGAATACTCTTTTAGATAGTTATTAATATAATTATCTATATATCTATTATTACTAACTCTATAATACTTATATATTAATAGTAACTTATATTATATAGCTTATAATAACCTAATTATACTATTTAGAATAATATCTAATTAGTTTAATCCTAACTTACCCTAGACCTCTATCTAGTATAAGTTACCTAACTATTATAAGCTTATATCTATATTAAAGCTTATAATATTAGGGGATCTAAGATAGATATCTAGCTAGTACTACTTTAAAGCTAATTATATATTTATAGCTATAAGATCCTCTAGGAATATTACTATCTAGTATATAGTACTTATATTAATTATATATAGTATAGGCTTTCTACTAATATATATAATATTAATAATAATTTTATAATTAAAGTTAATATTATCTTTTAAAATAAATTTAAAGTATTAAGAGGTTTTTTCTTTAATCTAATAGTAATAATATACTTTATTTATTAGCTCTAGGGTACTCCTATTAGCTTTTATATCTACTTTCTTAAGAAGATTCTATAGTTTATTAATAGAAGAATAACTAAACCTCTAGTATATATATTAGAGCTAAATCTCTATTAGTTTAATAGCTTCCTTATTCTACTCTTTAGTAAGATATATATATATTTATATAAATAACTTATTATTAAGAAAGAACTAGAAATAGTTCTATTTTCTAATTACTAGTATATATATAGTAGGTTTCCTACTATATTTTATAAGCTTATTCTAGATATTATTTAGATATATACTAAAATTATCTATATTCTTAATATATAATAGAAAAGAGATATCTATTAGGATTATATAGAAAGGGATATTACTTATTAGTATAAATATAGTTACTATACTGATTATCTTAAGTAGTTCTCCTACTCTAAAGTATATTTAACCCTTAGCTTTATTCTTATTAATATATAAATCAGATTATATATATAGAAGAGCTTTTATTTAGTTAATTCTAACTATTAAGATCTCTATTATTTCTATATTTAGAATAATTCTAAACTAACTAATTATACTATTAATCAGATATATTATAAAGATCTAATTAAAAGATATAAATAAAAGTATATTTAGTTTTTCCTCTATATTAGTTTATAGCTTATACTTAAAAAACTAGTTAGTAAGGAAATAAGCTATTATATTACTTTTATATTTATTCTCCTCTACTTTCTTATTCTTAAAGAGTTTATATTCTATAAGTTAATTACTCTTTTTATCTTTAGATAGTTCTATTTAGATAAGAAATTATATAAAATTACTCTTTTTCTACCCTTTAGCTTCCTATTAATCTCTCTACTACTCTCTTAATCTCTTCTATTTCTTAAATATATAATTTATAAATCTATAGTTTATTTTACTATAGATCTAATACTTTCTTATAAATTAGTTATAGAATCCTTAATCTCTATATTCTAAATATAAGCTTTTTCTCTAAAAGCTCCTATTAGATCTATTAAAATTCTCTTAATCTTTTCTATATTTAGTTTTCTAATCCCTCTAATTAAACTCCTAGAATCTCCTATTTATTATAAAGTAATCTAAAGTAGCTATATTCTTCTTAATCTTTATTATACTAAGAAGCTATAAGAAGAATAAATTAAATACTCTCTATAGATTTATTAATACTATCTTTAGCTCTAGAACTCCTTATATAGCTCAGAGGGTATTAATAACTAAATAAATTTTATTTTTATAAACTAGACTAAGTACTTATTAGTACTTTTATAGCTTATTTAGAAAGATTTTAAATATTTCTATCTAGAATTTATCTATATTCTTACTCTTTACTTATATTAATCTAAATATTATAAAACTCTAATCTAAATAATATTAAGCTCTATTAATATTAAAATTAAATTCTTTCTTAAGCTTTCTATATATCTAATTAAATCTTATACTATAATTTATATAGTTAAGGAAGTACTCCTATATATACTTTAATAGAATATATAGAAAGAGTATATATAGCTTTAAATACTAAATCTATAGAAGCTTATAGATATCTATAAAAATTCTTATTTTATAGTTAAGGATATTATAAGGCTCTCCTATATAGTTATTCTTCTTATTCTATATATTAATAAATATCTTAATATTTATATTATTAATCTCTCTATTAGCTATAGTACTAGATAGAAAAGTATAATACTATCCTAGGGGTAATAAGCTTTTTATTTAGATTATATATTTTCTCTTAGAATCTCTTTATTAATATTACTAAGATAGTAGGGAATTATTAGCTTCTATAATCCCTATTCTAATCCCTATTATAAGATTATTATAAACTTTAGATTAATAGGTTCTCTATAAGCTAAGAGCTTATTCTATAGATTATTATATCTAATTATTATTCTCTTAAGAGTTCTTTTAGTAATTTTATTATATAAAAGTAAAGTTAGATATTTTACTATTACTTATTTATCTATTCTTAAAAGCTTTCTTATTATCTATTTTTAAGATCTTTTTATTATTATAATTACTACTCTTTAAAATATTATCTAGATATAATAAGAGCTTTTTTTATATAAGAATCTCTACTAATATAAATATAATTTTTATATTAACTTTTCCTAGAATTAAAATTCCTCTATATTATAATTATTCTTTAAATACTCTTAGAATTATCTTATAGTAGTTATTAAAACTCTCTATAATTTAACTTTTAAAATCTTTATAAAAATATTTAAAAAGTACTATTTCTTTTCTATTATACTATATATATATTATCTTTATTATCTAAATATTCTTTATATTTTTATTTATAATATTATAAAATCTATTAAGCTTATAACTTATATTATAGAAGAACTCTATATCTAATATTTAAATAATATTATTTAGTAGGAATAGAAATCTATAGAGATTAATAGCTCTTTTAAATTTTACTCTTATCTCTTATTTATTCCTAAGAGCTTATTTAACTATAGTTATTATAGCTAAAGTATTATTTATTTTATTATTTTTATTAATCTTTTAAACTAAAAGTTCTAATTATCTTCTTATATATAAATAATACTTTTAGAGATTATAAATAATTATAAAAATAGAAATATATTTTAGAAATAATATATTCTTATAATTACTTATTAAGTTATTCTAAGGAGCTAAAGCTTAGTAAATATAAAGATAGAGATTATTTTTAGAAAATAATATATTTTATAATTACTAATTAAATCTTTAGAAAAAGCTAAAATACTATCTAGAGATATTATATTAGATTAATCCTATATTTATCTCTTTTACTAGTCTATATTATATATTTAGATATAATACTAATTAGTATTAGTTTATCTTAGTAATTTATCTGCTTATATAAGCCTAGATCTTATAGCTGGGCTATACCTTTAAGCTTAAGATATAGGGGTTTAATAATATAAGTAATTAGGAATAATTCTTTTAATCTCTAGCTAGCTAACCTACGCTTGGTTATATATACACGCTAGATTATATACACCATCAGGTGACTGTAGCAGCGCGCGCCTCATAACCCGATATTGAACCAACATTCCCCTTATTTTCGTCCCGGATTTCCACCACCCACAGGCGAAGTTTCCGTGGAGGTAATTTAACCCCCAATCAGGCCATCTCTTGTTGCAAAGAACGAATCAACAGAACCAAAATAGGAATACAGAAGCCTACTGGTAAAATTCCAGTGCAGCTTTGAAACCCAAAAATACATCCATATCATGCCCAAAAACCACCTTTGCTGCCAACTGCTTCTGCAAGAATTTCAGATTCTGATTCGACCGCAGCCATTCCGAATGATCACGCGTAAACCAGCCTTGGGTCCCCATTACATCAAGGTGTTCATGGACGATGCAGTGACCAGTGGTAAAAATCCAAGCACCGCTAACTTGAAGATTAACCACCATAATCACCAGGCCTGGGGTGTGTCCGGGAGAGTGCCGGACTCCAATGCCAGGTGCTAACTCAAAGTCCTGGTGGAACGGTACCCAGTTCAAAGCGAAGCGAAGGTACGTTGGTAGATAAACGCCTTGTTGGAGGAAGGAATTTAGCGGTCAGCGGCATGTACGTGGTCAAAATGCAACTTCCGAGCCGGGCAAATACATAAGATGTAACGCGACAGCAGTCTGGTTTCTCCCCTTTCACATACCTAAATCCGTCTTCGTGGCAACGCTATAAAATGCATGCTTCAACTCCAATTAGTGGACATAAATTGGAACATCTGTATTGCAGACGTACTCCAGTCCACCGGCGTGATCAAGATGTAAATGTCCCATAATCACCGCCTTCACATCTTTTATGTCATTGCCTGTCTTCGCTATAGCTGCATCCAGATCTTGTTCTGGCGAATAATCCTCTCTCGCAAAGAGGTCGGCAAGCTGTGGGCCCCAGACTTCAGGATAGTCTTTGCCAGGCCCAGTTTCAAAGAGAACCAATCCCTCCGTGGGGTGCGAGATTAAGACTGAAATTATTACCATAGAACGACGTTTGTTTTCCGGGTTTGGATTGCTTGCAGTGGACGAGTTGGCCTAAACTTATTGCGTCAGAGGAAAAGATGCTGAAGCCGGACGGCTTCCTTGATGTGAAATGGGTGGAAGAAACATACAGCACCTAAAATAAAACCTTCATCTGCAATCAAATTACCAACATGCAGAAGCCACATTCGTGTTCCCTAAGGGAAAGGCAAGGGTTAGCATTCGGATTGGTCAGAGTGACTTTTATGTACCTCGGGTGCCTCGGATATGATGCTTGACTTCATCTTGGCAATAACTGTACTGGCGTTGGTGAGTGAGCTTGGCTTTGCGATGAATTGTATATGGTATCTAACATCTAGAGACAGAGGGTCTGCCTTAAATACAGATTCTGCACCCAAAGCTGAGAAAATATAGTCGGAGAGATACCAAGCAGTGTGAGACTACCTCGTGGATAAAGTGGCAAAACCGGGCTTCTCCCCTTAGGGAAGCCACGTCCGTAGGCATTTAAGTCCAAGAGGTGAACCGAAACTTAGTGGCAGTGTACAAACTACTATGAGGCCTATTATGGAGTTAGCTCGAGGATAAAGTGGCAGAGTTATGCTTCTCCAGAGCGCCACGGACTCAGAGTAGGGCTACCTACAAGTTTTTCACTGATGTAGTAAATAGCATGTGGCTAATCACGAGGGACATGAACACTCCCACGGGGTACTCCGACTCATGGTCTAAATATTGAACCCATGATCGACCTAATATTGCCCTAGAGCAAATCCACTTAGATTCTGTCATGCGAAAGATTGTCAAGATAGTGTCACACATGCAGTATTCCGTTACTCGTCTCTATTAAGAGTACATTGAAGGTTATGATTGTTGCAGTCAGTCAATACAATGTGACTAATTCAAATTCGAATTATGGCACCCTCCCACCCCAAAGGCCCAAGCGTACATATCTCCATCGACACAGGCTAGTTGGATTTTGGGAGCACGCCCTGTTTCTCTAACTGCTTGAATGCGTCAGTGAAAGATTTGTAGGAATCCATGTATCCCGTCCAACCAAACTCCCTCGCCTTGTTCATACTGAGAGTAGCGCACCATGTCCGTTGGAAGACCCAATCCTGGAAAGCCCATGTCCCGGCGTCCCATGTAGAGGAGGCCTCGGGAAGGTTTGCTCTATGACAGATTCTCTCCCAGACTTGACGCTTATCTTGCGACCACTGCGACAGACTCAAGTCTAGGCAAGGCCCCCCTTCGGTCGGGTGAGGGGTGGCAAACGTCTGCTCCGACGACGCACTTGCACCGAAATACGCTGCGAGCCGAGGCCACATATAGCGCCAGGAGAAGTAGTCGCCATTTGTAACGTTGAAAGCCTGATTACCAGCATGGGGATGGGTGGATGCCCAGATACTCAAATCTGCCACTAGACGAGCATCGCTCGCGTCGTCATATCCGTCCCAGTAACGCTTGTTGCTCGGCATCTTGGCTTCGATACCCAGCTCCTTGCAAACAATGAAGTATAAGGCAATTGTAAGAGCTTCATTCATGCCGTTAGGCTTCGGCGTGGCGCCGATGATGGCTTCGGGCCGGACGACATTCCATCGCCAGGTAGCGCCCTGCTGCTTCTCGAACAGGTAGTCCTCCTGCTGATAGTAAAAGTTTCCGATGGGACTGTCGCGACGCAGCTCTTCTTCGCGGGCAGGCGACAGTACCGGCCCCAAGTGGACGTTGTAGTGCTTTCCGCCTGTCTGGAGAAGGCAACATTCCAGATTGGGTGCCACCTCCAGCAACGAATCAAGGAAGTTCTTGAAGAGGCCGTTTTGCGACGTTGAGCGCCTCAAAACCGTCACGGTGAATATAGGAGGAAAAGAATGCGTGAGTGACACCACTGCACGCCGGCAACATGGCATCAATCAAAGTCTGTACTTCTTGTGTATAATCCAATGGCACAAACGTGATCCTGTCATCTTCAACAGCCGCCTGGAAAGGGGAGCGGGATGTAACAATGATCTTGCTCCACTCTGTGGAATCGGTCTTCTTTACCAGATGCTCCAGGATAGCGGAGCCAGTGATGCCGTTCCCGCCCGTGATAAATGCGACTTTTGGAGACATTATGATAGAGTGTAATGATAGCTGTTATAGGAGGTGGTTGAGAGATGACTTTCTGTGTGACAATAGACGTAGGATACCAGGTGAGTTACGAGGTTGAGTTATAAGACTGCAATTTCGTTCCTTTCGCTACCGTAGATCCTGAGCCGAGAGTTAAGTAATAAGACCTGCTTCGATCAGCCGCTACCCTGACTTTCAAGTCCCCTCGTTGGAATCCCCACGATATCATAACTAAGTTGCTAAGTGCCTCCAAAGTGCGGAGAACTGTACCCCGGATTGCTTCGCGGGTAGGGTGGCAAGGCACCCAAATGAGGCATCCGAGCTGCTGTGCTAATCGTGAACTCGGGGAAGCACATGACGTAAGGCGGCGTCTCAAAAGGCCAGGATGTATGCCTGAGCCCGAATTGTCTTCAAATCTTCTATTAACACTGGCTGGGAGGTCTAGATTAGCTCTGGGCTGGGAAACATTGCCGTTGCTCTGCCGTATTGCCAAGTTTCCATGCATATCTCTCACCTGCATATGTGTACTAGTACGCGGACAATCGGCTGTAGTTAGGCGTCATTAGGGGCATATCATCTAGTCACCAAGCTATCAAGGGCGTTGAAAATTTCATGCATAGACAAGCAGAGTTTAAGGGTGTGTAGATGTGAGTAGTTGCGTTAGCTAGGCATCCCATGGAGACGCTTCAAACGGTAGTTATTGCATCTATCTACCTAGAATGCCTCGTAGAACAGAACGTAATTTCGTCTCAGGCTCGTCCACCAGCGTCGGGCATCGCCATGCCACGAAGTGATCGGGTCTGACCAGAACAACGCCGCTCTCTTCGACACCGCGAACCTTGAACCAGTCGCGATAGCAATCCATGTACTCGCACCCAAACCCAACCGAGTGCCCGTTAATCATTACACCTCCAGCGCTAGAGATTGCATTTCC
The DNA here is from genome assembly GCA_027569935.1 of Clonostachys sp. G952. NCBI lineage: Eukaryota > Fungi > Ascomycota > Sordariomycetes > Hypocreales > Bionectriaceae > Clonostachys > Clonostachys sp. G952. The sequence goes on along the minus strand of JAPDLB010000062.1, from coordinate 247,084 downwards.
GACCCTAATCCATTCTTCGCCTCCTACACCAGTGAACAATGTGAAGCTTCCACAGCCACTCAAGTCGAGGGTAGATACTCTTGGCGAAAGTGTATCCTTAGCCAGCCAAACATGAGGTAAATGATAACCCGGAAAAGTACTAAGGAGGATATTCCGAGTGCTATTTTCCTTGCTAAAATCCGGAGCGCGATCACCAGTCTCGACCTTGACCGCGCTGGTTGCGTTAGGATCGTATATCTGGTTCATCTGGATACCAAGCGCCTGAACCTCGTCCTCAGTGTTCTCGATGGCCTGACGGAGTGCTTCACGCTTTGCCTCGCTGTCCCTATGCACGGAGTAGGGTACTACACTATTCAACTCCCCAGGTTCCAGTAGACGGTAACGAGCACTAGCCACCTCATTGCATGCTCCTAAAAAACACGCTTACTTGAACGGTCACGCTCTGGAGTTAACCAACATGAATGTCACGTGGTACCGACGGCCTCTTAAACAGCAGAAAGAACTCGCATTATGTTTATGTACACCCTTCGCTCCTGCTCTATGCTCCCAATCAGACAAGTGACTTATCTTCAGGTTCGCTACTCTAGAATACGACCAATTTTACTCCTCCTGCTGTTCATTGCTTTGGATCTCATTCATTGCCTTGATAGTTTCTTGAATCCGTGACGTTATGAGAGTATCCCCTCTAAATTCCACTAGCCGCTCTTTCCAGAACTCCCATCTCTGAGTGCTCTGGGGGGGTATATCCTTGCAAACACTTCCAGTGCCTTTAAGATCATAGGATATCTTGGACTTTCCTTGCAGTAGCTTGAATATGATGCTTCCACAATGAGTGATCCATTCGGTTGCTACCCAAATGTAGCACGCTGCCACAGGCTCTTGTTTGGCAGGCTCCAGTTCGAGTGCTATGGCCACTTGGTCGATTCCTGAATTTAGCAGCTCAACATAATCGTCTGTAGTAACTCTAGCAAGGAACGAGTTTACACTCTTCCATCTCGCGAGCTGTTCAAGCTGACCAGGTACAAGAGGGTCACTGTCCTCTATGGTAAAAATATCTAGAGAGGGCGGCATTAATATTTATTTTGGGAGTGGTGGTGATTGTGACCATACTGTGAAATCCATGCCAGTACTCTGTAATCGTCATAAGGAGGTCTGGTAGTTTGTTGAATGGATGCTATTTGCGGCACAAACTTGTCAGTTTTCGCAAGGGGTATAGGGACATCAGCTTTGGCAATACCTACTGCACTATCATCTTTTGCGACAGAGTCATCCAACTGACGGACAAGGTGCAGCGCCTCTACGAGACTGGTCTGCCATTCGTGGTCGGGTGGAATGCATGCAGCGAGAGCGACGACCATAGGCCAGAGCTGCCAGGAGCAATAAGGGCTATCCTCAGTCGATGTGTAGATGAAGATCATGTCGTCAACAAGCTTCTTAGCCTTCACCGTTGAGCCGGCCGGAAACTCGAGGTTCGCCTTCAAAAGATTGAACATGGCTATCTCAGATGGTGAAGCCTGTGAGGGGCCAAGCTGCAGATTTGGCGCCATTTTAATGGACTTATAGGATGCAATTAGATAGGGAAAGGTGCGCTTGGTTTGGGGGGGGGATAAAGTAAGGCAAGAGGGACAGCGATGATGAAAACGGCGATGAGATGGAAGAAGGAAGTCGCAGTGTGTGGGCGCAGAGGATTGGACTGTAATTAATAGGTTTATGAGTTTTGGCAATTTGACTGAGGGGATGAAGTCGGGCAGTAAAAACATCGTTGGTCAAAAAGAGGGGGCGGCAATGCCCTCGAGTGGCTCCAATTAGCCTCATTCTCCCCAGCCGCGCTGTCCACGGTATAAGCTCTGGGTAATGTGGCGGAATCTCAGGATCTGCTAAAGTCTAGATCCGTCTGATTCTGAATGACTCCCATCAAACATGTACCAATTATCTCGTCGTTGTATTCGCCAGGCCCAGTTTGCCCTAAGCGGTATGCCACAGTCTGTTCAGCATTCGTAACAGCGTACTTAAACATATAGATCACCAAGATCTATCTATAGCAACAGGTCGCCGGTTTGCGATTGAAAGACGGATCCAAAAATCATTACCCCTCGACCTTTGTAATTTCTGTTCCAAGGCCAATCCCCATCTGCGGTTTCCCCATGCTTTCAGAACTTGTGTATCCATACCTCAATCGCTCACTTTTCAACATCCTCGAGAGATCTTCCCCATTCATATGATCAACATCGGTAGGAATCTTGATATATCGAGAGTCCCTTACGATGGCAGATACAAATCCTAGTATTTCCGGGCTGTTCCCACGGTGTACCAAAATGATTCCCATGATTCCGCACGTAGCCAAAACAGCACACGAGGCAAAACAAGCAGTCATCCAGAGCCAGGAGACACGGAATACCCTAGTAAGATGAGTTGTCTCAGCTGACGCGAAACTCCACCCCTTGCGGGCAAATTCGTTATTGAATCCATCCAGCGAAGACAAAACGGTTCTAACCCGTGGTAGCACATCCATGTTTGCCTGATTTACCAACATGTAGGAGTTGATTACCTTGGCCAGCCCCCGACTCAACTGCGATGTCGAGATGTTGGTGAAGTCCGGTAACATAGGTTCAAACGGGCTTTGAGGTCGCGTTTGATCAGCAATACCCCAAAGAGTCGTGTCAAACACGTTATGGGTCTGAAGCGCAATAGGGAGATTTTTTGACAGATACCCAAACACAAGTGGATGTGAGAGAATAGAAAGGTTCTCTGATGGGTGCTGCTTCTGTGATGGGCGTTGTGACTCCACTCTGCAGTCTGGTATTGATTCGTGAGTCGGTCGGGAGCAAGTGACGCGGGATTCTATGTATTTCTGAAGAACCAAGCACTTTGCCTTCTGAACATCAACAGAGAGGAACTCCCACTTGCCAAGATCAGGATTGACACGTGAGACGTTTCGTCTTGCCTGAAACAGCAGATAGGTCGGACCGGCCTCAATTGCCGTTTCGTTCTCGAAAAAACTCATGCTAGGGAAGCCGTAGCTTTCGTACTTGGCTGAGTCCGTATCATGCCTTGCGTTGAACACAGTGAACCAAAGCTTGTCAACAAATCGATTCGTCGCAATATTCCAGTCCACGTAGAAGGGTGATCGAGCGTGTTGAAACCCGTACCAAGAGCCATTCACGAATGCCCTTCCGCCTTCCGTTACTGGAAAGGTTCGATTTCCATCACTAGAATGAAGTATTGTTTCAACATCATCTAGTTCTTGTTCGCTAATAGGGTTTCGGCTTCTAAAAATGAGTGGGAGCTCTTGTCCAGTAGGTGGCTCGTGACGGAATCACAGTTCAGTTGCAAGTAAGATGTTTCAAGATCAAACGTGCTTTTCCCAACTGATGCGTTACCTATCGCCAGTCCAATGAACGCGGAATAGCTCGCCGTATCATGGTCGATGTTATGCCAGGCATCAGATTTGCTGTCAACCTCTAAAAGCGGAATCTTGATGTTGCCCCACAGATCAGTCGGTCCCGATCGGCCAAATTCATTTGAATAAAAGGCAGATATGTAGGAGACACCTTTGTTAGAATCATTGTGGAAATCAAAGTGGAGGCCCTTCTTCAGTGTGTTCATGTAGAACAAAGAGGTGTTGACTGGTGGATATGTCATATCGAGGACACGGAGGAATGATTGTCCCCCAACTGGAGAAAATACCCAAACTAAGAGTATTAATAGACCAAGCATATTAAACGCACGGAGTTCAAAATGTGTTGCGACTGCGGAGCCAACCGTTCGACTTCCCATTAACTGTTCCAGTGCCCCAAGTGAAACGCCATTCTCCAGTCGGAAGCGAGCGGCGTGGTACAAAAGCCGACTGATGATGAAAGAAAACACCATCGGAAATATTGGTCCGATCTGGGATAAGCAGTCAGTTGAAACAGTCGGTTGTAAAACGCCGCAATATCCTTTATTCCTACAGTTGTCAGAATAGACTGAAGAATATCGTAGCTCGCGTTAATAGGACGACCATGGTAGCACATGAGCAGAATAGTAAGCGTAAGGTGGCCGAGACTCAAGACCAGGACTGCCGCATCCGTTAACAAAACGGTCACTCGTAGCGACCTCCGTCGTCCATTCGGGCCGTCGCCGTATCCTCCAGCAGAGGAGGCATAGACAGACTCCCGCAAGTCTTCAGAAGGGACTAACGGTGAAGATTGTTGCGATATTTCTTCGGGCTGAGTTGCCATTTTGCCTAATTCGATTACAATCGATAGAATATAAGTCGATTATGGAGGCACAGAAGGGTTCAAGCTGGCATCTGGGGCAGCACTGGGATATTCTGAATTATACCCATGTCACTTCGGTTGTGCAATTCGTTTTCGGCCGCACACTTCATCCTGAGACAAGTATAATGGATCAGGATTGAGGCTTGGGCATAGGTACTTTCAAGTGTGTAACTCAACCAGCCATCAGCTATCCTCTCTAATGTAGACAATCAGGTAGCACTGCGGCGGCGCTAACCGCAGTGAAGTGGTCCAAATTACTTACCAGGTGGCAAACACGAAACATATAACGCCTCTCACAGCCTCATTCACAAATTTAGACAAAGACTCCTAGACACCAGCCCCCTGAAACACTCAGTCTGCCTTACTCGGCGCATTACTCGGCGCCTCGGTGGGACTTGGTGATAAATTCGTCACCGAGACATCACTTATACCCCTTACACCGACAATGATCATCGCTTCAGGCAGTCTTGGCAGGGCCGGCTCATTGATTTTGAGCAAACATTTGTCACTCTGTGCTCTGCACAGGTTGACAGGTACAGGGCTTGGAGGAGGCTCAAGTCGCACGGATAGCCACTTCTAATAGATTAGACACGATCCATCCAGAGCCCACCAAGGCTTGATTTCGCACTCGCGATGGCACGAATAGCCTGTCAAATGAAAGGCAGGCCAAGACAGTTTTCATAGCACGATGCTGGAACGGCGGTTTCTAGAATATCTCCGTTCTTTATCCTTTTAACTGCTGCAGCACATCGCCGCTACTGCAAACCAACATCATCATTTGCGTGAGGCTCCACTGTCTACTGTACGGATTCCTCTCTATCTTTTCATCAGACATCTATCAACAGGCCATTGTCTGTCCGTTCTCCACCCCAATCCTCTCAGTCTACCAATCTAAGCCTCCTTGGCCCGGAGAGCCTCGGGGAGCTCTGCAACCTTCTCGTTGAACAGCTTGGCCGCGTCGGTCCACACCCTGTAGGTGTCCTTCTGGTGCAGCTGGAGGAGCGCCTCCCTCAGGCCATCACTGAACGATACCGAGCTCTCACGCGGCAGCATAGAGGGGATGTGGTCAATGCTGATGACCGACAGAGGCGTCTTGTTCTGGTCGTTCTCGACGACGACAGGCACAGTGGGCTCGTCGAAGGTGGTGTTGATGCTGTAAATGGGGAGCGGGTTGTGGCAACGTCGCCTCGGATTTGCTCGACAAGTTCCTTGGTTAAGGTAGTATCCTCAGCCATCGGTATAACTCGCGACTGAGGGGAGTGGCTCGCCATCGGGATGGGTAAGGTTAAGACAGGGTCTTAACGCCAAGCGCCGCGCCAGTCTATAATCAACAGTTAGATATATCCTTGAGTACGGGCTGTTTGCGAGAGAATTACAAATCCCGCATGATACCCAAAGGCACTCAGCCTGCGCTGGTGTTCATCTAAGACTATCCGAGATTGAAAAGTCAGTTACAAGTTGTCGGCCAATGGTGTCGACAGAGGGAAGTGCCATTGAGTCACCCGGGGGGGGGCTCATACGAAACTCAAGATCATAAAGGGTCGAGCCATCGCGGGGGAATCTGCTCAGGACCTGCTCCCATCCACCTTGACGCTTATAGCAGTGCACAAAGCTCTGGCCATGTCGTGTCAGTATAGTTGGAACTCGCTCGATTGGGGGTCTGGCATACGAGATGGTCGTTCTTGAGGGCGAAATCCTCCTCGGGGATTTCCTTGAGGCCGACGATGAGGGTGCCCGGGGCGGCATTGGGCCATGTTCCGGTGGGGACGAGGGTGGCGCCGACGGCCTCACTCCTCGTCGTCGAAGATGCGGCGGAAGTTGGGGTCGGTGGACGAGCGCTCGACGGAGACGGGGTGGCCGAGAGGCTTCTGCTCCGCGCGGAGGAGGATGGGAAAGTAGGACATGATGAGGGAGATGTTTCGTCTGGATCTGAAAGGGAGCCACATGCGGCAAGGTTAGAAGCTGGCGATGCAATTGCCCGTACGGCTGAGAAGTGGTCGTGGGTGACGCCAGACTCACAGAAACGCGATGGAAGGAGGGGCAGAAAATCGCGACCAGGATGCTGCACCGCGGGGTACTTGTCAGCTGAGGCTCGCAGCCAGAAGGATGGCGGGTGGTACCAGCGGGGATTATCTGTTGGGGTCAGGGGATGCGTGCCTTGGGAAATTCGCAATCAGAAAGAAGTCTTGCGATGTCAAAGAAACAATTGAAGGCGTTGCTGAGAGATCAAGCTGGGTGGACCATTTCTTTTCTGCCCTTCACCGCCGTAGAAGATGAGCTGTTGATTGGCCAGCAGCTTTAAGTGCACGGCCTGAGTCAGACTTTCAGCGTCCGAAGCTGCTGGTGGGGGAGGAGTAATTTACATGGAGTGACTCCCACTCGCGGCTATTGACCTACCCTACAGTCGTCCAATGAAGACAATGACTCACGTCTATGGCGATTTATTCAACTTGCAAGAATAAGAATTCCGGTATCTTGAGGAGGGACATTGATTTCTGCAGGATAATCACGCTGATGAAGGAGTTATAGCATGCATAACGTGTTGGTGTGTTGAGATCTTCGCTATTGTTGGGTCATCTACAATGTGATGGTGTCGAGTTTACCATAATTCTTGTTGTATTACATAGCACAGTCGCCTCACACAGCAGGTACCATTGGCATTAGTTATCCAAAGGGTTTTGCGCCAAGAACTTCCATGAGCCTTGCGTATCATGATGTTCCAGCAAATCCTGCCATTCTTGACAAGTGTCCATACCCTGATTGCAGCAGAACGTGGGTGTGCATGCGGTCGCGACGGCCCGAATTACTACCAGGCGCTGTCCCAGCAGTGTGGGAGCAACTCGCGATCGCAAAATACTGCACCCACCAATGGAGGCACGCACAAATATCAAGCGCATGCTAGGCTTAATGTAAATATATCGGCCGCCGTCTTGCATCCTCAATAATCGCCGACGCGGCCAGAGCCTTCACATGCTCTCTAGTCTAGCTAACGCGGGACACAAACTCCCCTCAGCACATGGATGGCCATTACGTCACCCATTCTGGCCGCATTCTCGCCAACAAACGCACAGCAAATCGCGGAACAAATTCAATCAATTCGCTTTGCCGACTGTGAATTGTTCTCAGAGGAAGTATAGGTAACATAGTAAAATTGAAATAGACACGCTGCAGTTTTGTTAAGTACCAAGTCGCTCGCCTGGATGTGTGCGCCCCAGCCCCTTTTCCATAGAGGTCAATCCCATCAATTTAAAACAAACCCTGCAAGTCGTAATCGCATCATGGCTCGTATATCGCGTCGCTGATCAAGGTGAGTGTAATCAACCAAGGAGGCAGCTTGTAGAACATCCCTCCTTCCAAAACATCACGCGCGTTCTATCCAGAACCGTGGCCCGGCTTCCGACCATATACCACCCAGAAATTCCAGTATGCGTGTATTCTCCGGTTCTTCAAATCTTGGCGGACCTGTGTCATGAAGACTCGCAGCTCGTCAATTGACCACCCCAGAGCCCGCGTGAACAGCGCCTGGCTCATCGACTCGCAGCCCATGGTGAAGTTTTCCATCGCCCATCTGCCGACTTCCTTGTGCTTCGGGTCCCTGGGCCAGGTGTTGATGGGCCATGGGAATGGGATTGCGACGACGTCGGCGAACCCTGCGTCGCGCATCATGTCAGGGACTTTGCTGATAGCGTCGAGGGGGAAGCCCGCGAGGGTGGCGCCCTCGTGCATCTTCTCATGCCAGACGTTGAGGGCTGACTCTTTCTCGAGGGTGTCGTCGTCGCATTTGATCACGAAGTCGATATCGGCCACTTCGAGGTATCCGCCCTCTTCCAGGTTCCTGGAATTAATTGGTGAGTAGCTGACTGGGACAACATAGGCCGAGATAGGGTCAGGGGAATGACACGGGGGAATTGTAATATGGGAGACGTACTCGAAGCTTTGCTTGAAGAAGTTCGGCCAATCTTGAAAGGCGCCAATCATCAATTGACTGTGGATGTAGTCGAACTTGCTGGTAAAGGTCCACTCGCGTTCTAGATCGTCGAGCTCGAAACGAAGATTCGGAGGTGTCCTGCAGGAGGAGAAAGCATCGCATCAGCCTCGTTATACTCCCCGACTTGAGGCACATCGACATATATGCGTGGGGAGTGAAGCCATAGAAACCTACATATTTGGTTGTGTTGGTGCAATGTCAACGCCTACGACATCTGTTCCAGGATACGCATCGGCTATATGCATGTGAGAAATTAGCATCAATGGATTGCGGGATTGCGCCCGTCAAGGCAAGCCAGCGAGGAAAGGGCGATACGTACCAAAATCAATAGCCCACATACCCGTGCCACAACCCACGTCCATTGCGCGACGAGGGTTCTTGATGGGGGCAATGGCAAGGCGTTTGTCCAATGTGAGCCATACGAGATGACATTGGAGATCTGAGCCAGCCACTTCTGTTAGCCACACATACACAGCTGTGTTGAATGAATCGATGTGCTGGATGGGTGGTGGGGGCGGAGGTTGCTAAAAATGCGAATTATGATGGGAGGGTGGTCACGTACCTAGGCGCTCCATTTCTTGCTATGTCGAGTAAGCCAGGCTTGGTTAGCATTGCGTCTATTCATGCTGTGGAATCCCGTTTTGTGTGTCCAACGTGATCAATCATCCAACACGTTTCGCTATTGAGAGCGGCGTGTGTGTGGGTCATTGGGTGTGTCTGAGAAGAGGGCCAAGGGGAGATGGGGAAGAAAAGAGAAATGGCGGAATACCTCGTCCATCGGAAGCACGTATTCTGTTTAATTGGCCCCAAGTCAGCTCCGAGCAGCCAGGAGAGAAAGAGAGGGGAGAGGAAAGGAAGGGCGGCACAAACTTGCTCCCAGGTAGCCTTTGTACTGGCGGCCATGTTCCTTGACCTGCTCAATCATGGCCTCGCTGATTGATGTCGTCGAGGAGTGTGTCTGGGTCGAGACCGCTGTAGTTAGCATCGTGGTCTTGCGCTTCGGATTCTGTTTCGCTAGTCGGCAGCTTGCTGGCCCGGCCAACTTACACTGTCAAAAGCGGAATCTGCATCGTCAAAAACATGGTCTCTATCTGATTCCGAGTCCTGTTCAGAAGCAAACACACAGGCGGTTAGCGACGCCACCAATACACCACCGCCCATCCATGGCTGGCTGGAACAAAGCTGGTCGAGTGGAAGAAGCTCGTACATCTGGTTCAAGTAGGGCAGGAGCGGCCGCCATCTCGTCTTCGCCCGGGATCAAGATGGGAGTATCGGCGTCGGGCGGATGGCTTGGAGGGCTGCGCGTTGGGCTTCGCTTGGGGCTGCTCTTCTGCTGGGTCTTCTCAGGATGCTCTTCCTTGGGGCTGTCACCGGCGCCCATTTTGTCTCATTCCGCGACTGGGTGCTAAGTCATGAACAAGGGGTGCTGCCCGTTTGCGCCTGGCTAGACTGCAAAGGAGTCGGGCCTGACCTGGTCGTCGTCGGATTTGGCGATCGGTCGATGAGGGTGTTTGGTGGTTTGCGAGAACGTCGGCAAGGGTTTGCGCCAGGTGTTTTGGAGAAGAAGAAAGGGTCGCAAATGGGAAAGGAAAGAATAAATGGCATAAGACGAGCGAACCCGAGTACGGAACGTTGAGCAATGAAAAGAAAGTACAGATAGACTTTGGGAGGGGAAGATCAGACCGTCAGTGCGCCTTGGCGAAGGCCAGTGGATGATCCTCAGGTGGATGGTGGGGCAGGAACCACCAGACTTGTTGGACGGCTGGAGATGATGTGCCATTTGCTGTCGGGAGTTGGATTTACGGCAAGCTCCATCGGCCGCCTCTGGCTGCTTATTGGGGCTGTTGCAGCGAGACCCTCATCCACCGGCCAGTGATAGCGCCTGCATTCTCACGAAGGCCTGCCGCACTCGCCCATCGCTCCCGACGTGGCTAGCTGCCGTCCCTTAGAGCATGCGCTACAGTCCTGAGCCCCTGCCAGCCAGCGCCATGGCCCCTCAATAGATCGCCCACACTGGCTCGCAGCTCTCACCCAGCACAGCACAGCGACGAAGCACAGCGGCCAATGACCCGCATGAGAAGCACCGACCAAGCTCAGCTCTCCTCCGCCACACAAAATCAATCCCTCCACCACCGCTCGGGATGACGCCCATCAATCAATCCCGCGCTGCTCTGTCCTCGTCCCTGGTTGCATATCCATCCGTTTCCATTGGACTGTCCGTCTCTGCGAATCCACATTCGTCCCCAGCGCCGCCGCAGCGACCGTTGAACCTTACGCGACGGGCGAGATCAGCCCACGGCAATGTAGGTACCCCGCCTCTTCATTGCGCGCATTCCAACGGTGCAGAGGCGCATGCATCTGCATGCATGTACCAATGTGTGCACTCACGCGCATGTCAGCCCGTTGCAACGCACCAGAATGACACAACAGCTGGCGCGAAAACCGTCGCAGAGGACTGTACGGATACTGTGAGGAGACACGGTGGAGCGAAAACCCACAGCGCCAAATGCCAAATTCCGCTGCGAGACCCGTCCCGGCATCCAACAGCTCTCCCAGCTCGCCCCTTTTTGCGTGCCGGAGCTCTGAAGCTCACGCCCGACGCCTAGCCTTGCTACTACAGCTTGCCTTGCCCTCGTCTCGCTTTCCTTAGCCTTCGTCTGCGATATGAAGGCCGCCAGCAAGCAAGAGGCCCGGATGCCGGCCGCCAGCACTCAACAAGAGTCAAGGAAAGACACAACAAGGGAGACAGGGCAGGGGTGAACCACATGTTTTGTGTTTTGCATGAACCTTGGACCCGGGACTGGGTACATTGCTGGTTTGTCGGGCACGAACCGCGCAGTATGATGTACGTATGTACATGTGCTTGCACCCGGGCAGCAAAATAAAACAGAGGTTTGCGTCGTGGCCCACATTCTTGACTGATTGGCACGACGATCCAATCCCACTACCAGGACCAGGACCAGGACCAGGCCGTGAAAATGGGTGGCAGGGCCCTGTCCCGCGCATTTAGACAGACAATTGCCTCCTCCACTCCCAAAGGTATGGTTACCACTTTACCACCAACCAGTCCATCGGATCCTCGGGGCCAACTGGCGTGCCCGAGGAGACGTCCTGGCGGCGGCAAATGGATCAAACGCGGCCGTTGAAACATCGTTATAGCTCTCTGGCTCCTATTCCCATTGCACCTAATCCGTGCCTCCCTCCATCCTCCCTCCAGCTCTCAACGCTAGTGAGTTGCTGGCAAACATGTTGCCAGTTCCGCGCTCCTAGCCCGTCCGCTAACGACTAGATACATGATGCAATGAGCTGGCCTGCGGCTATCCGCCCGCCTTGCCGTCGTCTTCTTGCTGGGGTTGAGTCTCTAGAGTCTAGACGGCCGGGCTGGTTCTCTGCTTGCCTGCCTCCATACCCCTGCCGCGAAACAAGATCCCCCCCGTCCCATCAACTGTCCTCACTTACGCATGGGTGGCCTCTCCTCCTTCTCCTCCTTCCCTTTCGTCCCCTTGTCTCCCAAGCCCATCCCCGATGCTAGTTTTCCTCTTGCTTATTGTCGGAAGCTGCCAAATAAATTCGCTGTAGCCCAGGTGGTTCCGCCTCTCTCCTCCATATTCCCTTCTCCACCAGGAATCTTGCAAACCAGCAATGGATTCCCTCCCCACATCGCCGTCCTTCAGCATCATGTCGGCCACAGGTGCTCTGCTGACTACTGTCGTGACCATTGGTTGCGGAGCGATCCTGGTCCAGACGCTGGTCCAATGGTACCGTCTTTCCCACGTCCCCGGGCCCTTCTGGGCGGCATTCTCCAAAGCCTGGATGGTGAGGGAGTCGCTCAAGGGCCGCCAGCCGCAGTCCATCAAAGCTGCCAACGACAAGTACGGTACGTGCCTTGAGGGGGGGAATATGCGCTCCCTGCGCATCAATTGACCGGTCGGCGACCGTTCCCGGGTCGTCTGTCTAAACGACTGTTGACGGTGCGACATGGCTGGCTGACAACGGTCATACATTCCAGGCTCGCTTGTGCGCATCGGTCCCAACGAGCTGGTTACCGACGATCCGGAAGTGTTGAGACGAATGAACTCGCTCCGTGGCGCCTACGAACGAGGTCCCTGTAAGCCGCGCCCGCCCCCATGATCCATCTGACCCCCTCCCTTCCCTTCCCTTTCCCACTCCTCGTCCCAAGTCCGTGTTGTCGGGTTCGCTCGACATGTTGGTTCTAGAAGCAATGACCGCTGAGACAGATCATACGTGCCCTTGACCAGGGTATGATGCCATGCGCTTTGATCCCACCCGGGACAATCTGTTCTGCATGCGCGACGGAGAGGCCCACGCCAAGCTGCGCAACAAGATGACTGCCGGGGTAATTACTCTCCTTCTTTCTTGTTATTGCTTTTTTTTCTCGAGATTTTGAACATGGTCCTTTCGTTCTCTTGATTTTCTGGCCGGTTCACCTGGCACTTTCAAATTTCCCGTTATGATTGAAAGAGGCCCTGTGAACAATTGCGTTTCTCCTTGATTCACCCAACCATGGTCCAGTCGCTCACACATATCTAGTACGCTGGCAAGGAGAATGAATCAATGGAGGCCACCATTGAGCACGAGATCGCTAAGCTCGTAGATCTCATTGAGACCAAGTACATATCCTCCGCGTCCGATTACCGACCCATGAACTTTGGCCAGAAGGGCCAGTTCTTCACCCTCGACGTCATCAGCCACCTCGCCTTCGGCCATGCCTTTGGCTACCTGCAAACCGACGACGATGTCTACGACTACATTAAGATCACCACCTCCTTCATCCCCATCATGATGATCCTGAGCAACATCCCCGCCCTTGCCCGGATGCTGCAGTCCCCGATGCTGAGAGGGTTGCTGCCGAAAGAGAGCGACAAGCTCGGCTTCGGTGCCTTCATAGGGTAAACCACTCCTAACCCCCTCGCTCCTCTTCCCGAGTCCTCTTCTCTCTGACACTTAGAAAACTGACAAAACCCATAGCGTCGCCAAGAGCGTAGTAGCCAAGCGATTCGGCCCCCACGCCGTCCCCCAATCCGACATGCTCGGCTCCTTCATCCGCAATGGCCTCACACAGGAAGAAGCGTCAGGCGAGGCCCTCCTCCAGGTCGTCGCCGGCAGCGACACCTCGGCAACCACCATCCGCATAGTCATTCTCCACCTGCTCACCAACGTCAACGCCTACCGCAAGCTGCAGGCCGAGATCGACACTGGCATCGCCGCGGGCACAATCTCGTCGCCCATCACCAACGCCGAGGCGCGCAAGCTGCCCTACCTGCAAGCCGTCATCAAGGAGGGTCTGCGGATCAAGCCCCCCGCTGGCGGAGCCTTCTTCAAGACGGTGCCACCCGGCGGCGATACGATCGACGGCAAGTTCATCCCCGGCGGCACGCAGCTCGGTGTCTCGCCCCTAAGCATCCACCACAGCAAGAAGATGTTCGGCGAGGACGCGGAGATGTTCCGCCCGGAGCGGTGGTTGGAAGCCAAGGGCGACAAGCTGGAGGAGATGAGCAGCACGGTCGACCTGGTGTTCCACTCGGGGAAGTGGCAGTGTCTCGGGAAGACGGTGGCGCTGATGGAGTTCAACAAGATCTTTGTGGAGGTGAGGCTGCTGCACTGTGTGCTTCGCTGAGAGGGCATGGACTAACGTGGCATTTGTAGTTGCTCCGGCGGTTTGATTTCCAGATTGCGAACCCCGAGCGACCTGCGCAGATTGTCAATGCGGTAAGTCGTGGGCAAGCAGGCGTATTCGTTATATGAGGACCAGCTAACAGTCTGCAGGGCATTTGGCTAATCGACGAGTTTTGGGTGCGAGTCACGCGGCGCAGTGAATCTTGATAGGTTCTAAGCTTTTCATCTGTCTACTCATGGCCTCAAGCCCGATTCTAACAACCCGGAAAACGTAAAAAAAAAAATACGATGCTGGTGGTAATGATGAGAGGGGCAGCATCAAACCAGGGCGACGCCCTAATAGTCTTCATATGCCCAGATTGGATACCCAGAAACGCCTCGAATACAATGCGACGACCCTCCCCATATCTTCTTATGATCAAGTCCTCGAGAACTAGTTTGGAATAAACATAATTTTCAGCAGGCGCTGGCTAATCTGATCGCCACAGTGTCGTGACTGTCTTTGTGTTGGTGAAAAACTGCCATCGCGCAGCGCCCATGCCTCGGATATCTAATGTTATTTAGGAAATCAGCCGCAATCTTCTTCGGATTGGTTACCAAAGGGATGAAAACTCACCTCCCATGAAAGACTCCTTGTTTGAGGTCCGTGGTATCGCGCCTGATGGGGCTGCACTGCCTGTTAGCTCGGCCGATACGACATGCGAAGACGGACTACCTACCCAAGTTGGGGACGTTGATACCGATCTGTCCCACGTTCACCTCGTCCTGGAATGATTTTGCCGCGGCCGGACTCGACGTAAACAAGGTACAGCCGTTGCCATCTAACTCGGTAAGCAATCGATCAACAGCACAGCAGCATCTTCGGAAGGCACTCACAGCGGTTCTCGTTGATCAGCTCGATGGCCTCGTTCAGCGTGTCCACCTGCAGGCAGACCAGCACTGGCCCGAATAGCTCCTCCTGATAGCACTGCATATACGGCTCGACATTGGTCAATATCGTCGGCCCAACAAAGTTGCCGTGCGGGTACCCCTCGACATAGCAATCCCTCCCATCTAGAACGACGTGCGCACCATCCTGCTCGGCCTCGTTAATCACCCCGACCACCCTCTCCTTGGCCGCGGCCGAGATGAGGGGGCCCATGCCAACCGCCGGGTCCGCGCCGTTGCCCACGACGAGGGAGCCGGCAATCTCGGTCAGCTCGGCGAGCCACTCGCTCGAGGAACCCACAAAGACGACGACGCTCAGCGCCATGCACCGCTGGCCCGAGGCGCCGAACGCGCTCCCCGCGATGGCGTACAGCGTCGACCGCTTGGCGGCGTCGGGGAGGACGACGGCGTGGTTCTTGCCGCCGCACTCGACCTGGACGCGCTTGCGGTTGGCGCGGGCGTGCTCGAAGACCCTCTCGCCGCCAATCTCGGAGCCGACGTGGTGGACTGCCGCGACGGCGGGCTGGGAGAGGAGGACGCCCACGACGCCGCCGCCGCCGTGGACGACGGAGAAGACTCCCGGGGGGAAGCCGGCGTGGAGGAAGCAGTCGGCGAGGAGCATGGAGGTGCTGGGGGCGCGCTCCGAGGGCTTGAGGATGGCGGTGTTGCCGGTGACGAGGGCGAGGGGAACCGTCCAGAGGGGGATCATGAAGGGGAAGTTGAAGGGGGTGACGGAGACGCAGACACCGAGGGCCTCGTGGGTGGTGTGGGTGGAGGAAGGGTGGCCGGGCCAGGCGCTTCCCGTCATCTCGCTTCCCACCCCCGTGGCGGCGATGATGGCGTCGAGGCCGCGCTCGACCTCGTTCTCGGCGTCCTGGGTGGTCTTGCCGATCTCGGTGACGAGGCAGTGGACGATGCGGGCGTGGTGCTGCTGGATGGAGTGGACGAGGTCGAGGAGCTTGAGGCGGCGGTGCTGGAAGGGGATGGCGGCCCAGTGAGGCTGGGCGACGGCGGCGGCGGCGACGGCCTGCTGGACCTCGAGGACGGTGGACTCGGGGACGCGGGTGAGGAAGGACTGGGTGGACGGGTCGTAGGTCTTGGTCCAGACCCGGGTCTTGGACTGGATCAGGGCATTGTTGATGAAGTTGTGGGCGATGGGGATGATGCCGTCGACCTGCGGGGGAGGGTTCGAGGTGGAGATGGACTGGCTGCGGTGGTGGTGGTGGTGATGATTGTTCTGGTTCTGGTACTGGTTCTGGTACTGCGAGGAGGAGTGGTGGTGGCCTTGGGAGGAGGGCGAGTGTGATGGCTGAGGGTTGTTGTCGGAGCCGTTGCACGACATGCATGTGTCGGACAGGGGGATCTGCGGGATGGCGGATGAGGAGGAGGTGGACACTGGCGAACGGGTGAGTATGTCATTGGTAGGGGATATGGGGGAGATGTGATTATATGCTCAACAGGGCACATCAGTCTGGCTTACAGTTAAAGTACTGGTCCGAGGTGTCAGTCTGCGCGTGCGGACTGGCGATGAAGCTCAGGTCCGGCGGCAGATCCACGACTGCGATTGGGGCTGGAGAGGCCATCAACGGGTCAACTGACAATCACCACGGCGGCAGTCAGCCAGTCATCAATGAGGCAGTCAGGTATATCTACGTCTAGGGGGTTGGGAACTACGGCAAGACTGAGAGGAAAGGTTGGCAGTGTGAATTGGGTTGAGGGACTTGGAGGATTAACAACTGGTTTGGTGCGATGTCGCTGTGGCCAGTTGCCCCTCTCGCTATCGGCCCCTGTCGCTGGCACCTGGCCCCTGTAATGGAGGGGCAGCCCCACTATCTCCAGTTGCTGAGTCGCTGTAATGCCCCGACGTTTAGTGGACTGCCTCTTGCCGTCGGCTCCCGTCGGAAGCACTACATACATTATCCAATACTCTTCTCCCAGGCATGAATCTAGACGTAATTTCTTCGTGTCATAACCCACTGTGCTGGCCATGCTCACCCTCTAGCAGCTGGGCAGGAGATGCTCAAAACCCTGGTGACATTTCCCCGGATTCTTGGGGCGCGCGACTCAACCAAATTGATCGATTCAGTTTGTCAGTCAGTCTATCGATCAATCGCTCTCAAGGCCGACTCAGTGGTTGCGCGCAACGCAGCCAGTCTAAAATACGCCACACACGAATTGTTCGATTCGACCGATAACATTGGATAGCGGATAAGATAAGACCGACAGAATCCGTTGATTTCCCCCGCACTTGAACAATCAACCAACCCACTGCGGGACTCATTATTCAGAATGCACCCCTCCTCCACCCTTATCTCGCTGCACCGACCCCTCCCGTGATTCATCCATCTTCACCTACAACCACTAGGCTTGAAACGAATGAGTTCCCAGTGCGGGGAGCGACACCATAAGGAAGACTACTTCGTGTCGTTGAGCTTGATTGACGATTGGACATCTGGAAGTTTGCTAATCCGAATAGTCTGATAGCCTCTCATCATGGACACATACTCTCCTTGGATTGGCGGCAAGACCGTCGCGGGGAGCGGCGAGGTGTGAGTTCTCATGCCTTCATCCATATTTTGAAGATTTCTAACATATACAGGCTGTCAATCAAAAACCCTGCGACAGGCGAGGTCTTTGCACAGTGAGTTGAGCTCGGGATGATCAATGACTCGACTGACTGACAAAACCAATCAGATGCCAAACCGCCTCCATAGATGAGATCAATGCCGCTGTTCAGTCAGCACAGGACGTCCACAAATCAGGCGTCTGGTCACGCCTCCCGCGCCACACAAGAGCCGATGTCCTCGACAAGGCGGCCGACCTCCTCATCGCCAAGCTCGATGGCCTCATCACCCTCGAGGTTCAGCAGACCGGCCGCGCCATCAGGGAGATGAAGGCTCAGGTCCCGTCCCTCGTCCGCTGGTTCAGATACTATGCCGCGCTTCTCCGCACAGAGGAGCGATCCGTCCTGCCCACCTCGGGCAAGCTGCACAACTGGATCGACCGCATCCCGCTCGGTGTTGTCGTTCTGATTACTTCCTTCAACCACCCCCTTCTCATTGCTGTCAAGAAGCTTGCCCCAGCCCTCGCGGCGGGTAACACCGTGCTGCTGAAGCCTAGTGAGCTCACTCCGTTGACGAGTCTGCTTCTTGGTCCTATCCTCAAGGAGGCTGGCTTGCCCGACGGTGTGTTCAACGTCATACCTGGCTATGGCATCACCACCGGTAAGGCGCTAGTCAGCCATCCTCTGGTACGCAAGGTAGATATCACGGGCGGCACGGCGGCTGGTCGGGCCATCGGATCCATCGTGGGCGGCAACCTCGCGCGTTTAACGGCGGAGCTGGGAGGAAAAGCCCCTGTCGTTGTATTCGGAGACGCGGATCTTGAGGCTGCAGTGAACGGAGTGGCGTTTGGAGCCTTCATCGCCAGCGGCCAGACATGCGTTGCTGCCACGAGGATCATCGTGGAGAAGTCGATACTGCCCAAGTTTCTGGAGTTGCTGACCAAGAAGGCGCAGAGCATCCAGAAACGGATGGGGGCGCCGACCAACGTGGCTTCCATGATGGGTCCGATCATCTCCGAGAAGCAGATGAAGAACCTCGAGGGTCTTGTCGAAGAGTCTGTATCTGGGGGGTTTGCCACTGCAGCATGTGGAGGTGCGCGTCTGACTGGGCTATCAGAGCTTGACCAGGCCGATTTCGATAAAGGCTTCTACTACCCTCCTACCGTGTTGGTATCGGCCGCGGACGGAAACAGCATCTTGAAGAGCAAGATCTGGAAAGAGGAGGCGTTTGGACCTGTGATTGTCGTGGCTGAGTTCTCTGCTGAACAGGAAGCTATCGACCTCGCCAACGACAGCGAGTTTGGTCTTGGGGCTGCTTTCTGGACAAAGGACCTCAGCCGAGCCTACAGGGTCTCTGAGAGCATCAACACGGGGATAGTGTGGGTTAACACACACCATCGCAACGACCCTAGCAGCCCGTGGGGGGGAGCCACGAGCTCAAGTGGTGTTGGGAGCGAAAACGGAGTAGACTCGTACAATGCTTACACGACGACGAAGAGCACCATCATCAATTATGCCTCCAGCGAGGAGATGAAGGCTGAGGACTGGTTTGGAGAGGAGCAGAAACAAGTAAGATATGGATAGGCGGCCACATACTCAAATATTCAGAAACAGCTACAAATATATACTTGGCTAGTATTTTTCATTTCTTCACTTTTTCCGTAAAAAAATGGTTGCGTTCTGATGAGATTTGCTTGATATTGAAGTGCTGGTTTATATACTAGCTACGAGAGCGGTGGCACTGCACCTCCTTTTCGTCATGAATCTAGTAGGTGGCAGTGAGTCTCTGAACCAAATACTCGCCCGTCTGAATCCCCTTGTACTTTTTGGAGTCCTCTGTCGCGAAGGTACCAGGCAATGCCTCGATGAAACTGGAGTGGTTGGGGTTACAGAAGTATCTACTGCCAGTTAGCTTTCGGTCCATTTGGCACTAAGGACGGAAAAGACATACGCAATGCTGTATCGAGGAGGGTAGCTGTCGGCCTCCTTGACCGGGGGCTCTACCACGCGGTGGATAGTGCTCTTGATGGTGTCGTTGCTCCACCTGGCGAGCAAGTCACCCGCGTTTACAACGATGGCTCCCTCGACTGGGGTGGCATCGACGAAGTCTCCGGATGGGCTTTGAACCTGTAGCCCTCCCCTTCCATCCTGGAAAAGAAGAGTGAGAGAGCCATAGTCCTGGGAAAAGTCAGTGACACATTTTGTCAAACTGTCGTCTAAAGGGAGAACTCACACTATGAGCGCCGGCCCTGACAGCATTGGCGTTCTTCCAAACACTGGCATCAACACCAGGATAATGCAGCAGCCTCAAAGTGTTATCCCCCGAACTGATGAACCTCTCAAAGTACTTCGCGTCAAGCCCCATACCGACAGCAATCGCACTCATGACATTCCCATGAAGCTGCCTGCAAAGCCCATAGAACCCCAGCATCGTGTCCTTGAACCCCTCCACCATGGTCCCGTCCCTCGGCCACTGGTTCGGAAACGCGGCGTCGCCCTCGCGCCCAATCTCGAAACTCTCCTTCATGTCGGGCGGCGCGGCATCCTCGCTACCCTGACCCTCGCCCACGCGCTTCAGCTTCTCGCGCCCGCGCGCCGAGTAGCCGCGGTTCGACTCCGGGCTGAGCCACGAGAGGTTTAGTTTATCCTCGTCGGGCTCGGCGAAGAAGCTGGCCGAGGTGGCGAAGGCGGTGCGGACGGCGGAGGGGGCGATGCCGTGGTTCTGGAGGTAGATGAAGCCGGCGTTCTGGAAGCCACTTAAGATCTCGGCGGCGATTTGTTTCTTCTCTGTTTCTGAGCCGTGGAGGAATTTTGAGAAGTCAATCAGCTGTATCTGAGATTAGCGCACTCGTTTGGGTTTGTTGACAGTGAGTTGACATACAGGGATGAAGGAGTCGAGCTTCTTTTCCACAACTGGACTTGTTGTTGCCAGTTTGATAGAAGATGTGGCCAGGCTCCGTTTTGAGCTCATAGACAAGGGTCTTGTGCCACTTGGCGTAGCCTTGTGGGATACTAATGACAATACGGCTGGCCTGAGAGCTCTTGGGGCATACAAAGCCCTTGGCCGGGCAATGTTTTTGAGAGCTGCTCGAGACATGATCTTTTGGTGAATAATTCTCTTGACACTACAGAATAGTCTTCTAGCCCAGTCTAGTGTCTTGAGGGAAGGTTAGTGACATTGGACGGAGAAATAAACTGTTCTGTCGGCGGGTTCCGACGGCCACCGCCTGTTAAGGCCATGAGGTACATCTGCTTATCTGTTTTCATGCAGGGGCAACACGGCAAACCTCTCACTACTCATGGTAACGGCCGAGGGACCTCTGTGCCAGCTTATCGGTGGTGGGCGTGGGATTATGAACGGCCAAGACCGCTATCAACGGGCCCTTTGTCGAGTTGTGGTGTGTCATTAATAACAGCGCCTTATCTCTTCAACGACAGCTACCCTACACCGTCGGATTGAGAAAGGGACGCCGTGTAGAAACCATCTTGTGAAAGTATACATGCAGTATTGAGGCAAACAACATTATGTGGCTGGTTAGATTATAGAGTTGTTCACTGGGATATGGTATATTGTAAATATTTGCTGTTACGTTGATGGAGATGTGATGCTAGAGGTAAAATTGGTTTGTACCATAAGATGTATTAATTATCGTGCGGATTGCTATGAGGTGCATGATTGACTTGAGATCTGGTTTTCCATCCATAATTGAATCTTGTGGTAAATAACACTACGACTTGAAAAACAAAAGTAATACTCCTGTGGTAAATAACATGATGACCTCGCCACAGAACTTGAAGCATTTACCCATTACCCATAATAGTCCCAAGTGATTCACTTAAAAAGCACCGATATCCTAGTATATATTAGTCTCATCTGGACGTAATGTTCGGTGAGTTGTGGCGTCAGAAAACTCACGATTCTCCGTTATATGTCCTCCTGATAGCCTCGGCGATCGTATAGCTAATATCCATCTGCTGAATCTTCTTACATGACATGGCATGCGGCGGCAGCGGCAGCGTGTTGGAAACAACCAGCCGATCAAGCTGGCTACTCTCAATCACCTCGACCGAAGGCCCGCTGAGAAAGCCATGGGTCACCACCGCGTTGCTCGTGGCCGCGCCGTGGTCCTTGAGGACCTGCGCGGCCAGGGCCAGGGTCCCGCAGGTGTCTGCGATGTCGTCCACGAGGACTGCGTTGCGGCCCTGAACGTCGCCGACCAGCACCATCCGACTTACTTTGTTGGCCACCTTACGTTCCTTGTGGATGATGGCTAGGTCTACCCCGAGTTTGTCGGCAATGGCTGCGGCTCTGCCTCACAGTGTTGGTCGGTTGAAGGATAAGATGGAAAGAGTAGGAACACTATACCTCTTGGCGCCACCGGCATCTGGGGACACGATAACAAGGTCAGTGGTTGTGAACTCGCGTTCAATATAGTCAATCATGGCTCTTTCGGCGTAAAGCTTTCTTTTGTTAGTTCGGACCTGCTTTAGGTGGGATCGCATTACGCACACTATTAAATTTTGAAAGTTAGTCTTGA
Organism: Clonostachys sp. G952; assembly: GCA_027569935.1. Lineage (NCBI taxonomy): Eukaryota > Fungi > Ascomycota > Sordariomycetes > Hypocreales > Bionectriaceae > Clonostachys > Clonostachys sp. G952. The sequence continues at coordinate 225,172 of JAPDLB010000062.1, read as the reverse complement.
ACATTCATCACTGAAACCGAATGTTTCCTTACTTGTCCACAGGTATGTTGAAAAAGCCTTGGATCTGAGAAGCATGCAAATCCATAGTCTGAGTGTAATATTAGTCATTACAATGTTGAGGCTTGAAAAGAAAAGGAAAGGCAAAACATACTATAACATGGTCGCATCCGGCCACTTCGAGCATATTTGCGATGAGTTTGGCCGTGATGGGGGCCCTACTCCTGTCCTTCTTGTCTTGTCGTGAATACGGGAAACAGGGCAATACGGCTGTGATTCTCCTCGCAGATGCCATCTTGCACGCACTGACAGCAATAAGCAGCTCCATCAAGACATTATTGACGGGTTCGCATGCAGTTTGGAGGATATAGACATCGTTGTCTCGGACGGACGTTGCGATGGTCACGGACGTCTCCCCATTGGAGAAGCGACTAGTCTCAATACCTTGGGAGATATCGCAGTCGATTCTAAAAGAGTACAAATGAGTCTATGGTTCCATCCGAAAAGAAAATGAAAACTCAAGGAAGGGCATACTGCAGACTAATTGCTTTGGCAAACTCCGGATGGCTAGTGCCTATGATAGAATGAGTATACACGCGTGGATTCGTAGCCTTAATTGCCGGAAATAGGAGATCAAAGTCTTTACCACTAAGGAGATGCAGCCTCTTTCCAGTCATGTTGCTTGCAGATTCTAGGCTCTGAATATCTTCAGTTGATTGAGATTCGGCTCTGTTGGAATGCTGCTTCGAGCCCCATCTTGACCCAGGAGGACAACTTCATCCTCTTCCCGTATATTTACGACATAACTAAAGCAATACTCGATGAACAACGCTCTGCTCATCTCGATTCATCATCGCTATCCAGCGTACTGGTCGAGGAGGTTGATTAGATAACAGGAGGCGTGTGTGGTGGTGTGGAGTCCTGCGTAGAAACACGCCCCCAGCTCTGCCGCACAGGAGATCATGCTTATCTATAACCTGGGGAAATCTTCACGTTAATCAGCCACAAGATAACCAATGATTGTACAGATGCCATTCCGTACACGCCTCTTTCGCCACTTGGGGATGCCAGGTCAGAGGCTTTGCCTATAGAAATGCCCGCGATCACGTTGTTAGATTGATGGTAGTTGACAGTTTACGAAGTTTAGACGCCCAGAGTTTTACAGGAGATCCCATCAAGATGACTGCCACGAACACGAACGGCCACTCTCCCACAGTTACCGTGCTGCCTCAGACGAAGTATCTGGTGAGCTTGATGACCGTGATCAGGGATGCACAGACAGGCTGTCCCGCGTTCGTTGATGCCTTCGAGAAGGTCTGCACCCAGTTGATGCCTGCAGGTACCGTAACCCATGCCAGACTATATCCTACCATTCATATACTGACAGTATTTGGTTAGCGTTGGAGCTTCTACCAACAGAAAGCCGAGATGTGACCACGCCGACGGGGACTGTCTTCTCGGGGCTGTCCCACTCGCAGCCAATCTGCGGCGTCAGCATCTTACGTGCTGGTGCTAGCATGGAGAACTCTCTTCGGAATTCGTATTTGTGAGTAGTGAAAAGTTTTATATTCTCGATCGCATGTTGTCTTTGTATACCATTCTGACTGCTGAGCCGCGCAATGATTGTAGGGGCCCATTGAGCTACGGCAAGATTCTGATACAACGAGATGAGGAGACCTGTCTACCGCACTATGTTTACTGCAAATTACCGAAAGACATCGCCAACAAAAGTAAGTACTGATAGAGAACGAGTCCTGGAACGAAGGTTAATTATGTTGCCTAGAGGTGTTAATTCTCGAGCCCATGCTGGCCACGGGCGGTTCAGCCGTAAAGGCCGTTGAAGTCCTTAAGGACAATGGAGTGCAGGAGCCCAACATTATTTTTGTGAATCTGGTGGCCTCGAGAAAGGGGCTGGACGTTGTGACGAAGAAGTTCCCTGCTATGCAGATCGTGACCGCTGCAGTCGACAACGACCTGACTGCATCAAAGTGAGTACACTAGTATTGACATCGCTTGCCGAGGATCTGGTGCTAATTCACTTCTAGCCATATTGCCCCTGGATTGGGTGACTTTGGTGACCGGTTCTACGGGACGACTGACTGAACGGGGTGGACGAATGCATATGCATACACAGCAATGTTTGATAGGCACATGTAGTCATTGGGATTTGGGTATGGCATCTGTTTCACTGTTTGTACATAGTATTGGCCGGGAGATGAATGAATTCAACAGAAAGTACTCCTGGTACTGTTACCCCGTGCTCTCCTTTGACCAGCCTCTTTGGGCTGGAATCAAGTCGGTGACGAAAAGGCGGGCGCTATGAGTAATGAAAAATGCCCGATGTCACGAGACTGGACGGGATTGGTGTGAAGATGAGCTGATGGCTGCTGTGGGGTAAATAGAGACATGTCGGCTCACGTTTCTAGCCAACGGCAGCCAGCAAGGCCTTTACAACCTTGTTGGCAGGGCATCACCGTACGCCACCTGCATTTCTTGGGCAGCAATCACACAGGAAGCCAGAAGCGCTGTCTCAAAGTAGGTGTGTTTGCCTGTGCTCTTTGGCTGGTCGGGAGATGGCTTCAGATATCCGCTCAGGGGGCGTGAGGTTAATTAGTGGGTGCAGATAACGCTGTAGCGCAGCTCCTCAGGCCCTCCACCGCTAAGCACCCCTCTGTCCGGGCTCACGCGACAGTGGGCACCCCGCTGCACCGGGAGATAAGATAGCGCCGTCCACTGTAGCGTGCCACCCCTCTCCCCTGTAGCTGTGCCTGTAGCTGTAATTGGCATCAGAACGATCCACTTGCCCATTCTCCTCCTCGCATCTGGTCTTTTGCGGTACGCGGACAATAAAACCCAACTTCGCGAGACTCCTGACCGTTTCTCACACGAGGGAATCTCTTCACGATCTTGGCCCTCCTTCACAGATCCTTCGTCCCCTTTCCGTCCTTCCATCACTTCACAATGGCAGTCAATACCCAGTCCCCGGTGTCGCTGCCAACCACCACAACCGAGTTCCCCAACAGCCACGAAGTCGGTGAAGCCTCCATCACGCCATGGTTCCTCGACAACAAGTTCTATGTCTCTTCCAGCACAGAATTCATCGATGTCTACGACCCGTCCACCAACAAGCTTGTCACTCGCGTGCCAGAGAGCACCGATGCTGAGCTCCTCGCCGCCGTCGACTCTGCCGAGAAGGCCTTCCCCGCATGGAGTGCGACATCGGTCCTTACTCGCCAGCAAATCATGTTCAAGCTGGTGGCCCTCATCCGCGAGAACTGGGACCGCCTTGCCGCCGTGATTACCATAGAGCAGGGCAAGACTGTTGCCGATGCCAAGGGAGATGTCCTTCGTGGGCTGCAGGTAGCTGAGGCTGCTTGCGGCGCTCCTGAGCTGCTCAAGGGGGAGGTCCTGAGTCTTGGAAAGGATCTGGAGACTAGGACCTATCTCGAGCCATTGGGTGTCGTTGGTGTCATTTGCCCTTTCAGTACGTATTTCTCTACCTGTATTATTTGCGTAATAGTGTTGCTAACTACATACTACTTTAGACTTCCCTGCCATGATTCCTTTGTGGTCGCTCCCTGTTGCCACTGTCACAGGTAACACAGTCGTCATGAAGCCTTCAGAGAGGGATCCTGGTGCCGCCATGATCATTGCTGAACTCTGCCAAAAGGCAGGCTTCCCCGAGGGTGTTGTCAACGTCATCCACGGAGCGCACAAGGCCGTCAACTTCATCCTCGACGAGCCCAGAATCAAGGCCATCAGTTTCGTTGGAAGCAACAAGGCTGGCGAGTACGTCTATACCCGTGGCTCTGCCAACGGCAAGCGAGTCCAGGCCAATCTTGGCGCAAAGAATCACGCCCTGGTGCTTCCAGACTCCGATAAGTCTCAAGCCCTTAATGCCATTGCTGGGGCCGCCTTTGGAGCTGCTGGACAGCGTTGCATGGCACTTAGTGTGCTCTTGCTGCAAGGAGAAGCCACCACGTGGTTGCCCGAGCTGGTCGACATTGCCAAGAAGCTGTCCGTCAACGGCGGGTTCGAGGCTGGTGCCGAGCTCGGTCCTGTGATTTCTCCCCAGAGCAAGTCGCGCATTGAGGAGTTGATTGCATCAGCTGAGAAGGAGGGTGCCACCATCCTTCTTGATGGCCGTGGATTTAAGCCTCAAGGCGAGCAGTTCGCCAACGGGAACTGGGTTGGCCCAACCATCATCACTGGCGTGAAGCCGCACATGCAGTGTTACAAGGAGGAGATCTTCGGGCCGGTTCTTGTCTGTGCTGACGTGGCATCCCTGGATGAGGGTATCGAGTTTATCAATGCCAATGAGTATGGTAACGGGGTAGCCATCTTCACATCCTCCGGCCCCGCGGCTGACTACTTCCGCCGTGGCATTCAAGCTGGTCAAGTCGGCATCAATGTGCCCATTCCAGTGCCCCTGCCTATGTTCTCGTTCACCGGCAACAAGCGAAGTGTTGCTGGAGGCGGTGCAACTACTTTTTACGGACGTCCCGGCATCCGGTTCTACACCCAGCAGCAAACTGTGACATCTAGATGGGCAATCAGCCAGGCGCTGAAGTCGGGCAAGGCCGAGGTTGTCATGCCTACCCATTCATAAAGTAGCCAGTCTCAATGAAAATAATTTCCATACTGTCCGTTTCTGAAATGTGCGCTTGGGGAGGCCGAACAGCCACCAGAGAGGACAATCATGGCTTGTTGTCTTTATTGTCAGGAAGATTCTGCGTTGTGAGACAGTGGCTGAGTCGAAAAGGGGGCGGACCATGGCGCCTTACGGGCGGATTTTGATCTTGTTTTGGTAATAATGATACTCACGTACATGCGTAAGCCAATAGGCAAAATGGTCCGTCCAGTTATGTGAATACTTTATTCATATTGGGTTTCAATGTTAGTCAATGAGGCCCCTCTGACAGGTGATGAGCCTCAAAACTCTTGTCCAAGCCGTGTAGCAAATGGGCAAGTCGGATCAGTTCAGTTACCGCCAGGTAGATATTTACGGCAACAGGCCTCGGAGAATGTAAAATCAGGGGCCAACTGTCTCACCAAGATATTCATGCGATCGGCCGGTAGGTAGTGAGACCTTGCTCTCCCTAATCGTGGTTGGTCTGTCTCGATATCTATATATCCAATATTTATGTATGGCTTGGTTGTTTCACACAGCCCGATTGAGTTTCACATACACTTAATGTGTATGTTCATCCTCGCCCTTATTTGATTTAAAACCTGTCGAGGGGACCTTGTGTTCAACTCACAGAAGAAGTGCAATGTACATCACTTAAGTTGATGGCTTTTCTAAACCAGTCCTCGTTTAAATTCTCTCTCATCAAAGGATACTTCAGGAATATTCCAGGGTCACCATGCTTTCTCCTGATGCGTGCACAACGCTGCCACCTACCCTGGAGTGGGACCAAGACATTGCAGGCCTTGGCGTATGCTATTCCTCTGCACTGACTCCAAAATTACAAGATCTAGTGAAGGGGAGTAATGCTAATCAAAGCGTGTTCTAAATAACAGGTATATCTGAGCTTCGTTACCACGGGGTGGTTCACAATTTTCATGGTATTACTATACTACCTGGTCGCCTTCAATCCGACTCTTGATCCGTTTCGACTTGAGGGTTGTCATACGGAGTCAACACACAAACCAAACCCAATCGACCTTGTGATCTATAACCGCTTCTCCTATTTTACCAAGCGCTTATACTTGAGACAAGAACATACCCGGCGATTATTCGACAAGGCATTCACAAAGGTCAGTGCTATTCAGCGCGATGGATTGCACAGATCCTCAAGATTGATTATATTATAGTGTCTTTTAGTGCTTGCCGATACACAACTTATTACTGGAATGGCGATTTTGGTTAGTGGATATTATACCATGTCTAATGGATTGGCAGCTCATTACTGGTCTATGATTGTATACCTGGCTTGGTTCTCTTGCCTAACACATCTGTCAGTCTTGACATTCCTCCGGAATCATCTCCACCACCATCCAGCTTCAAGGTTTTGGAGGTTGACAATGATGCTTATATTAATGATTCTTCTGCTTATTGCGATTCTCCCCACTGGCTATTTCGCAATACGTGTACGTGATCACACCTATTTTAAACCGGACGTCGTGATAGATTTAAGTTGCGAAAGATATCACGATGGTTATCAGGAAATTGTACTTGATCTGGGATACCAAAAAGTTGGATTTTGCGATGGAAACATCTTCCCTTCTACGAACTCCACGACACGGACGCTTGTCTTGCCTTCGACGCCAGCTGCGTGTTTCTTCAAAGGCGGGATGCAGTTCAACGGGCCTAACCCAGCCTCAATGTTGATTTCAATGTTATTGCTAATATACGGATTCTCAGTCAGAGCATGTAAGGTTTTCAAGCCCATCTCGAACAAGCTCTCAAAGACTTTCCAGCACGATATAGATCGTACCTATATCCATCTCATCGGTAAAATAGACAGGCAGTCATCAAAAATACGACCTAGCCTCAGATTCTGGATATTATCAATTATGCTCCCGTTAATTTCTGGATTTTATTGCATTCTAAGGCTACTTTTGGACCTCTACTCGTCCATGGCCATGGAGGTGAGTCATGATTTCACTAGCTAGAGATAGTTCCTATCTAACAATCTAGATCACATCTCTCTCCTTATCGGGAGTTTGGGGCACCTTACGTCTGAATGAACTTCGAAGTACAACAGTTGAAGCTCTCAGAGAGAATAATACTTGGCCATTCGGACAAGTATTGCCTCTTGTAATGCTTGGGTCGCCTCTCCTAGCAATGTGCGAGATAGTATATAATATCTTCTTCCCGAATCAGGCACTTAAGACTTCAATTTCCGGCGATATGAATGTTGCTACAACAACTACTCCATGCGTGGGTTCCATCGCGGATGAGGTTTATTCTAACATTCTCGGTAAGTGCTGTCGAATACAAATGGATATCATCAAAGTCAAATTCAAAGCTTCCCAAGACCATCCTTTCATTGCCTCACACTGAATGGAAGGCCATACAAACAAATGGCTGCTATGGTTGAGTTGTGGTGTCATTATTCAACTAATTTGCGTATCCGAATGGAGACCCATCACAGATTGGAACCACGAGAGACAGGATCATTGGAAATGGTGACTATTTGATTCAGCAAGCTAAGAATAGCTATACTCTTACCCTGGGTCTTTCAATATTGATTGTACCTTGTCCTTCAGTATTGGGCTTTACTGTGTCTACGCTCATTGGTGGTATGGAGTACTACTTTGATTATTCTACCCCGAGTAGATTATTCATGGTGCTCGGATCTGAGGTTTCGGATTTGTTCATTGTTCTCTTTGAGATGTACGTGTGCATCATCGTCCTCATCCGGATTGAGCATTGCGACTTTCGGAAGGGTTTTAGATCTGCTGCTAGGGCTTTTTTCGGTCTTGTGTTTTCGTTGCTTGCCCTCGGTATAATGGGGTGGCTCTTAATCTTGACCAGATTAGAGAAGTGGAGCGTGATAGCAGGTTCATTTGGTTTTTATTTTGTTATCACATTGATATGGACCTATACAAAGTTTCGGGCTTGAAAGAACAAAATAGGGCAGCGTGTCCTTGTTCGTCTTTAACGACTTGCTTCAGAACCCATATTGAGGGCAAATCGGAGATGAGAATCGAGCCATTTCTGTTTAGATGGGTCCGCATCGTCAAAGGCATTATCTCTTCGAAGTTCAAGTGGATGCGAAGTGGAAATTAGAAAGTTCACCTTCTAAATAGAGTACGAAAACCATGCTCGGGCTCAGCGTATCCATCATTAAGCATCATCTTGGAACTGAAACCAGGGATGTCTGAGGACATCTTCCGCCGAAGGCCGCTTCTCCGGTTCATACACAAAAACCTTAGATACCAAGTCGTACAAAAGGTCAGCCTCATGCTTGGAGATTTTGGGAAGTGATTTTATAATTTCGTCCACTTTGTCGTTGTACCCCCGTAGATAGACCCCGTCTATGTTGATGGACCCCGGTCTCCAGAACTTGGTCTCGTAACACGGAGGGTATGGATCTTCTCGCAAGATCTGGGGTCTGACAGGAGAGTTCTGGCAATGCAAATAGTCGGGGGGACGATCAAAGATTTGGTTGATCGCGTCCCTCAAAGACAGCTTCTCAGGACGAAGGAAATCCGATAGAGGAACACCAGCCGTGCCGTCTTTGATGGGGAACCCATCTTTATCGAATACCGGATCTCCCCATGAATTTGGTAGAGGACCAAGATACTGAGCAATAGGCACCATTTGGTCAGCAGGCGCATCCATGGCAAACTCGGCAAATGGAGAAGTCCCAGATCTGAGATGCAGGAGCGTGAATGTAAGAGCCCAGACATCGTTTGCGGGGCCTGCGGGTATGCCGACAGCAACTTCTGGGGCGAGAAATCCAGGGGGAGTTCCGAGGACTTTCTGGGGCGGCTTTGATGCCAGAAAGGCTTGGTCGAAGTCGATCAAGCAGACCTCGTCGCGGATGAGATCCTCTCCAGAGGCCATAAAGTCGAGGTATCCGACAATATAACGCGGGGCCTCTAATCCAGGAACCTCGCCTGACTCTGTCTCCAACGGCGCAGTCCTCGGCTCGCCGAACAGGCGATAGATGCCCTTGTCGTCAAGATGCTCGAGGTTTCGGAGGCGAAAGACAATGTTGCTGGGGGTTATATCTAGAAAATAGGTCGGAATCGGAATCGTGCATGATGAAAAGCCCCAATGGATAGCTTACCTCCATGGCAGAGGCCATGAGAACGCAGATCCGCCACCGTTCGCGCGATTTGGCTTATGACGGAACGAACCAGTTTGGGGTGTATTCTGCTTCGAAGAAAGTTTGACATGGTATACGCCGATGGGCCTAAGAAGGGAAGAACTAGGCATAGATGATGCCCATTTGGACCATCTATGTTGAAAAGATGGCTGTAGGTGACAATCCTGCCATCTGCCCAGGCCGAGGTGAAGTCGTGACACATTTTGACTTTTTCTTCGAAAACCGCCGATTTGTCCGCCACGACGATTTTCAGAGCCACCCAGGTCGAAAGCTGAGAGTCGTGGGCCAGCCAAACGGTCGAATAACCTCCAGAGCCAATCTTGTGGACTATGCGATAGCGACCGTCATTATAGAGATCGCCAAGATGGACGGTATGAAACCCGCCCTTTTCATAGCGTTCCACTTCCTCAGTCGCCAACCTGGGGCAGAAGGTAGCGAAACGAGTCATCTGAGCGAACAGATTGGCAGTCAGGGTCGGTCGCCATGTTGATCCCTGAAAGAGCTTGTAGGCTCGGGCGATTGAATGAGGGACAGATGATGATGGAAAGAATTGGTGGCCCCAATGTTGGATGGTATGGAACTTTGAGCTTGCCGAAGTTTGAGTGGTAAGCGCCACTGAACCTGAACACAAGTTTGGGAGCCGCTGCCACAGTGGTATACACCTTAGGTACGTCTGAATTAGCTTCAAGGTGCTACACCTGAAGCTCTCAGGGAGAATAAGACTTGGTTATTGTACAAGTATTACCTCTTGCAATCAAATGCTTGAGCCGCCTCTTCTGGCAATGTGTGATTTAGTATACAACATCCTCTTTCCGAACCAGGCACTTAACCCTCTAACTAGGTACTTCAAGATATAAAGATAGTCTTTCAAATAGAACCTTTCAAATGGAACCCAGAAATTTGGAAGAACTTCTCTTCGGGGTCAGTGGGCAAAGTATTGATAAGTGTTCCTGAGATCAACGAGTGTGTCATACCTCTCATGCAAGATTGAGCTCTGCGGTTTAAAGAAGGTTTTGTCCGCCACTAGCATTGTTGCTGGTGGTCTTGGGTTCTCATTCGCGGACATTCGTATGATCCTGAACCTCTCTAGTGTAAAGACACTATTACAGCGTGTAATTGAGAGCCTACATAGAGTTTTCGCATGTTATTGTGAAGCCCTATAGGCTTTCATTGATTCGCGAGGGTAACATTTAGTGGTGATATAAAGTATCGCATGGAAAATGGTAGCTGTAAAGCTCACTAAACATTCTTTCAAGTGAGTCTGAAGCCCTGGACAGCTCAGCCACCTGCCTGGTTCCAGTGCCACAGCTGAACTTCCTTGGCGACATACACCGTAGTAAGCGAGCGCGATCTGACGTGGCAAGGGTTGATTGGCCTCAAAACCGGCAACGCACTCAGCTGTGCGAACACTTCGTTACTTTGCAAGTGGATATTCCCATACGGACCGCTTATGGGTCGCATCTAAAGTGGCTGAGCCGTCGAGGCAAAGAGCAGCCTTCACTCCTCTGGCCATTCCCCGCATGACTGACTGGGCGAAAGGTTTTCCCACAACGAACCTGAAATCACAGAGTACAGTATCGTGTTGAATCCGGGATCAGGAACACCTTCCCACATCTAAATGAGCGAACAGCGCTGGGACGCGTTGCAGGATTATCGGCTGGAAACGCAAATTGCCCAAAACTCGCGCTATGTGACGCACATTGTTGAAGACCCGGACCAGCCACCTTCAGCTCCCTCACGAGTTGAGGTCTGGAAGACATCGAGATTTCCGATTGGAGAAGGTGGCCAGGGACAGGTGTATTTACAAACCTGTGTGAGCGGCGGTAGGCACCACGAAAAAAGAGCCTTGAAATCGATACAATACGATGGAGACGCTGGAAAGAAGCGACAAGTACGAGAACTGGAAACGATGGTCAAGTTCTCCCACCAAAAGGTACCACCCTTCATGTAATGCACGGTGGGAATGAGTTTGGCTAATGTTGAGTTAGTATTCCAGATATTTCGTCCGGATGCTGGGGTGGTATGAATCCGAAAGAAATCTGTGTATTGCGATGGAATATTTCCCCGAAGGTGACCTGCAATCCTACTTACGTGATCGAGCGCGCTTAAACGAGGGAGAGACCCGGGAAGTGATAAGCCAAGTTCTACAAGGGCTGGCTATTATGCACAAGTCTGGGCTTGCGCACCGAGATATCAAACCACAAGTGAGAACATTCATAAAGTCAGAAGAAAGATGGTACTCTAATCTCGACATCTAGAATATTCTTATTCAACAATGCCCTAAGCCAAATGCTCCTGCTTCTTGGTGGGTCAAGCTGACGGACTTCGGTATCAGCAAGAGAACGGACTCAATGTTCACCGTAGCCGGGAGAGCAGTTGGCACTCTCCAGTACATGGCCCCTGAACTCGTTGATATTTATGAGACGGATTCGGACGTAAATTACCAATCTACAGATATATGGGCAGTCGGCGCCATGACAATGTATATATTGACAGGCGTACGCGATTTCCGGAAGCGTCGTCTTGAATGCAAGCATGTACAAGACGCAAGCAACATCTTACCGCAAGGATACGAAATAAGCTCAGATGGGTTGGATTTCGTATTCAAATCGACCTTCGAAAACCCAAGCGAGAGACCAAAAATCGACGACATGATGGCGCATAAGTGGGTGAGCCAACTTATACCAAAACTGGCTATTCCGGCTGTTCCATTCACGAACAATGATGAGTACGAACTCCCAAGTCCACAAGAAACTCGTACAGCTAACCTTTATAGCTCTGTGCCCTCATCTCCCGATAGCTTGCTGGGCACTGAGGAAGAAATAACGGACCTGGCAACGAAGTTCACCGAGACGGGCTTTGAGCATATACTCAGTCTTGAGACTCCTGGCAAAGGCAAAACCGTCGAAAACCCCATAAAGCCTGCCGTGCTAGACCACCTCATCATGCCTGAGGAGGGGGAGACTATACAAAGTAAATTGGATAAGTCTCTTCTCTCCGCAGCCAACGAGGGACAGTGTAAACTGGCCCGGCAGCTCTGGGAACTGGGAGCTGACCTAGAGGCTCTGGATAAGCGCTTGAGTACGCCGCTTTACATCGCCGCATACCGTGGCCATAGAGAAGTGGTTGAGTTTTTTATTAGCAAAGAAGCCAATGTTGCAGCCGCCAATATCGAGCGTTGGACGCCTATTAATGTGGCAGCCTCCTTTGGGCATCTGCAAATTGTGAGGCTTCTATGGGAGAAAGGGGCTGACATAACTACGCCCAATCAAGATGGATGGACTCCTATATATTCGGCGTCTCGGTATGGGCATATCGATGTGGTAGAGTTTCTTGCCGATAAAGGGGCTGATATCAGCAAACGAGACAATCACGGAATGCCTCCTTTACTGGCAGCCGCTAGCCATAACTATGTCAACATAGTAGAACTGTTATCTGACAGAGGGGCTGATTTCATTAGTTCAGATGACCAGGGGCAGACTCCTTTGTTTGTGGCAGCTCTCAATGGATATGTTGAGCTTGTTCAACTATTGATTGGCAAAGGTGCCGCCACAGTGTCAACTGGAGCTGGTGCATCGATCCCTCTATATGCGGCAGCCCATAACGGACATGTTGATGTCGTGAAGCTGCTTTGTGATGCTGGGGCTGATATCAAGGTGTGCGATGAAGCAGGCCAGACTCCTTTCACTGCAGCAGCCTCAAATGGGCACAAAGAGACGGTGAAGTTGCTCAACCACGCACAAACATCGCGCTTGATCAAACATAGCAGTTTTCAACCTCTGACTGGCAGATGCGCCAAGGTGCGCCAGGCGAATATACCGCGAAGGTTGGTATACCACTCCACGTCATCCAAGTCATCCACCGAATACCTCGGCGATGCGTCGAAGCGTAAACTGTTCGCTGTCTCTTTATCAGAAGAGGAAGCTACCAATGGAGCAGACCAGAAGTTTTGGGTTCTACACAGCGGCGCCTCGAAGACTGGTGCTGTGCTCGCGGCTGGAGGGGAGATCGCGAAGGATATCCAGACAACCACACTGGACACCATGGTCAATGTCGCAGCCCCCCGAGGGACAAAGGAGGCAAAGCAGGAGATACCTGTTACTACGATCTTACGGGCAGGTCTTACGGAGGATGGGCTGACCGTCATATTCCGTTTTGCTGTGAATCACGTCTTTGAGTGGAGACGGATAGTGAAGGATGAAGGAGTTCTGGGGAGCCCAAGAGAATTCAAACTTTACCGCCTTGATGAGCCGGGAACAGATATGGCAGATGCTAGAGTTCTCGATGAGGCGATTAGTGAAGGAGTCAAGAGTGAAACGTTGGCATCTTTCCGCATGGATGGCGAGCCTGGTGACTCGAAGGCGTTCAAGTTTCATCTTATATCGGAGTTGAGCAGCCGCGAGGCTCTGATGGCCCTCAGCACATCTTTATCTATTAGGAGCCTTGCGAAAAAGGGGCGGGCGTCAGTCAATTATTTGAGGGCCATCATTGGCTACGATCTGATTTGAATTGATACCATCTACCTCTGAAGGCTTGGCACTGGCCATATAATGGTGTCTGTCAATGTTTTTCTTTTTGGCTCATACGTGAGGCAGAGCTTAATAGATTAATCAACCATTAAATACCAAAATGAATCAAGTTTCATAACTACTTTTCATAGCACCTATTCACGACCTAATTCTATACCCTGCTGAGAATAGAGAAGCCATTGTCTCCAGTACCCTTGCAATCAGAAGCATCGGAATTCATCATACAAGTGAACAAAATTAGCGAAAGTCTTGACCACGTTAAACAGCGTAGGCTATCATGATAGTAGTCGGTTTCACTCGCATGAAGAATAATTCAACGGGGTGAATTGCGGTATCATCCAACGGGTGAGAGCCAGAGCCGCTAACAGCGCTAGAATTGGTAGGTTCCAGTAGTTCATTTGCCCTTGTTATGCGCTAAGAGGAATCGAGCCACTGAATCCGCCAACTCACATCTAACCTCCCTTCAACACACAACTCCAGAGATGTTGAGCAAGATTCGGAAATGGTTCCAAGCACCCTCGGGCGCACACGTGCAAGTGCTCTCTGACCTTCACCTGGAGGTCGGCAGCCAATACGCGACGTACACATTTCCCGTCGCGGCGCCCTTCCTCCTACTGGCAGGGGACATTGGCCGCCTCATCGACTACGACGCCTATCTCGAGTTCCTTGTCACCCAAGTCTCACGGTTCGACAAAGTGTTCTTGATCCTGGGAAACCACGAATTCTACGGCTTGGAATACCAATCTGGAATTGACCAGGCGCAGCGACTCTCCAGGGAGCCGGCATTGCAAGAAAAGCTGGTTCTCCTGCACAAGTCACGATGGGACGATCCCGACTCAAACCTCACCATTCTCGGCTGCACCCTCTGGTCGTCCGTCCCAGAGACGGCGTTTGAGATTGTTGAATACAAGATTAGCGATTTCAAAAAGATCCAGAACTGGACTGTTCACGACCATAATCGCGTCCACGCAGACGAACTTGAATGGCTTTGCGACCAGGTTTCCCTGGCGAAGGAGAGCAACCGGACGATTCTAGTTGCAACGCACCACGCGCCTTGTATAGAGGGAACCTCGCGACCTGAACATGCGCAGAATCCGTGGACATCGGCCTTCGCCAGTGAGCTACTAGGCGACAACAGCTGGGAAGGCGTCAAGGTCTGGGTATTTGGTCACACCCACTACACGACAAGGTTTACAAGACGAGGAATTGAATTGGTGGCGAATCAGCGAGGTTATGTGCTCCCAGGCGGCTCAGCACAAGTAGAAGGAGGAAATACAACGGTGAAGGTGAAGAAGCAGAAGAATACATTTGATCCATCTTGTACCATTAGAATATAGAATCGAGAGTTGGAGACTAATCGATCATCGGCTGGTCTATCACAAGCTAATTTAGATTAAAAGGCACTGTTTCCCATTGTCTAAACAACTGCTATTAAGGATATTATCTAAATATAATGCCTCTGTAGATCTTATTCACGAGCTCTACCTATCCATGGTAGTGCCAAAGCCTGAGAAGAAGACAGCCTCTTGTCTGAGGGCGCAGAAAGCAATTGATCCAAGAAGTCGATACAAGCCTCACTTGCTCCGAGATCAATGAGCATCTGGCGAGGGAATTGATCGCTGCTAGAATCGCCGTCAACATCTTCAGGTAGAGCCTGGTTGGTGAGAAGTTGAAAGGCAAGTGCTCCGGTTGCCCACACATCTATCATCTTCCCGCGCTTAGCCTCGCGCATGGCCTCGACCTCGGCGAAATCTGGGTCGACCGCCTTCGGGGGCAGAAGTTGCCTTTTGCGTTCCTCGGGCGGCAGGTAGAGAAGACTCTTCTCGTTCGTGCGGAAGGATTCCACCTCTGCGGCCTTCTTTGAGAGACCAAAGTCGCCGAGTTTGACCCACCACCGTGGTGCCGTGTCTATCACGAAGATGTTCTTTTTGGTAAAGTTAGGTTTTTGGCATATCTTCGAACTTGGGTGAGGTCTTACCGATGGTTCAAGCGCTCCATACACGAACCCGCTGTCGTGCACCAAATCCAGGGCCACGAGGATTTGAGATGTGATCAGTCTAACATGTTCTTCGGGAAACTTAAACCACATGAAGTGCCTCAAGTTTCCGAGGAGGTGAAACTCCATGGATACTAATATGGCATCCTCGTTTTCGTACCAACCATAGGATTGCACGAACCGGGCCCTGTGCTATATCCTCGCGTGTTAAATTTGTTGGGTTTAAAACATTGGGGCATACTATGAGAAACCACATACCTCCTCTTGTGAGAACTTGGCAATAGCTTCGAGCTGTGTGGTATAATCCACAAAGCCGGACGCATCAGCGGCTCTGCTTGACATTCTCTTGGGGATCTCTTTCACGGCGCGGAGTTGGCCGCCTTCTTCTCCGCTGATGCACTTCTCGAGCCAAGTGCTGCTGGACGCCGATGACCCAATCCTGCGCTCTCTCGTCCACCTGGATTCTCTCCTCACCTGCCGCTGCTGGTTTCCAGCTTCAGCCACATATGAAACATGATAGAAGCTGCGGCCATCGTCGCCAAACGTCGTTTGCAGCATCGAATCCTTAACGAGGTTGGGAGTTTTGCGCCGCGAGCTGAGGAAGACGTCCTGACTGCTAGGCCTACCCGCGATCGTCTCAGGCAAATCCACGACCGGGCTTGTCGATGACTCTCCAGCAGAGTGGTCCAAGGGAGCGTACGGCGGAGGAGGAGCCGCGCCGTCCGGCACATCCCGCACGTTGACGAAGTCGCCCGCACCCCAGGGCCTGAGGATCTTTCTGTTCATCCTGTGCTTCCAGATGGTCGAGCCCGCCTGCTCTGAATTGAGGGCCGCCTCGTCGCGCAGCAGGGCGGCCAGCTCCGCGGCATATTTCTTGATGCGCACGAACTGCACCGACGTCTCGTCGTCCTTGCCCTTGTCGCCGCCCTCCTCCTCTACCTTTTCCTCTTCCTCCACGACGGTGTCCAGGGAGCTGGGCAGCTGGCTCGCCCATTCTTTAAACCGGGGCGAGCCCTCGTGCGCGCAGTAGTCAATCACCTGCAGCGACTTGAACGCCTGGATGGGGCGGTCGCGCCACTTGAGTACGTCCGAGTACAGGACGTCGCAGAGGTTGTCGACTTGGACGTGCCTTGGGAAGAGTCAGCAACGGTTGGGAACCACGGGATGAGCCTGGGACGTACGGTTTGTGGGTGTATTCTGCCACCTTTTTGAGCTTCTTTTCGAGGACCACCTCATCGGCATAGAGTGGGGAGACGATGTCGCCTAGTAAAAAAGCGGCCTTGCCCGCGTACCAGATTGATGCCATGGCCATTCTGACGCGCTTATTGCGTATGTGTTAGATGAAGAAAGGGTCAGTCGTGGTGGCCGAAATGAGGTATATGAAGATGGTTGATTGCGGCTATGTTGGTGGCCAAACTGCTGCCTGTCCTCACCCCGGTCCCATTGAACTCACCAACAGCTCAACTACAGGGAGATTGCCCAATGGGATGATCTTGGCCAAGGATCTTTGGTTGGCTGCCCCGATTTTACCAAGCCCACGTGCGGTTTCATTTGTCCATGTTCCAAGAAGAGCCGGGCGTCAGAACGTCATGATAATAACCTGCTAAAGCGGGAACCCCGGACGAGACAATAGGAACAGGGCAACTGTTCAACAATGCCATAACATTAGCGTGTGTTGGTGCAAAGAGAATGATGGAACGAGTCGCTGTCGGTTGGCCCTCGCGCGAGACTCCATCGCAGGCAGCCACTCTGAGCCTTGCAACAGGCGTTCTTGCGGGTTTCTAGCGATGAAAGTATTCATTTTCACGTTGAGCAATCGGAGAATAGCTGCTCTTTGTTGTAGGGAATCTAGGCTTGTTTTGAAGCATACTAAAAGATATATTGATACATAATAGATCAATTAGAAGGAGATTTCAAATAGTTTTTGTATTTCCAACAACGAAACCGGTAGCAATTGATGGGCATTGCGGTTGGGGTTCAGACCGTGTAGGGTAGCTTCAAATTCTTGGGTGTAAGCGAGACCCAAAGCTCAACTCGTAAACAGCGGGAAAAGTACTCTGAGAAGAAAGACTCAATGATCCGTTCATAGCAGTCTTTGAATTTGGTCATGTTTATAGTTAACTTAAGCTGAGACTCCCATGTACCGTTGCTCACAGGTATAGCACGGCGTTTGGTTACTAAACCGAATCTGAACCGATCCTTGTTGCTCAACGCGCAATGAGACTAGAAAGAAAATAAGAATAAGAATCAAAATAAAAAGCTCATGTAGATTTGTTGTTCGTCATTATGTAAGAAAGCTTATGAAACATGTTGCCCGGCATTATAAAACAGTTACTTTTTGAAAAAGATGAATAGCAAGAGAGGATGGTAACCCGACATGAGTGTTTCTCGTTATTCACTCCATATGCATGGGGGCGTTTGCGATAGATGAAGTCACTTTCATCTCTTCTACATAACCCCTCGGATTTCCATCATGCCCTTTTATGCGAGTCCCACACTCAAACCGTGCTTCTGCATTATAAAGTGCAGCCCGTAAGGGCCATACGCCCGAGGATCCGGGTCATCCCACAGCAGCTGCAGAACATCCCCGACAATAGCCATGTGCTTCATACCGTACTTCATCGAGTATATCTCACGCAGGAGCACACTCTGCTCGTCGGGGATGAGCGTGCAGGACCCCGCAATCACGACGGGCCATAGCAGGATGACAGTATACTGCGAGGGGAGGACCACATGCGCGTAGCTGTATAGCTGGCCTATATACTCTTGGATGGCGCACAGATCGGCCGCGTCGGAGATGACTGAGCCGGCGAGTGCCGATCTGAGGTAGATATACAGGCCGAGTCGTATCATCTCGGCCACCCGGCTGATTTGCTCTCGTCTGTCGGCGTCTCCCTCCTGGTACCGGGGATCAAGTCGCCAAGATTGGATACGGTCGTACAGATCATCACTCATCCTAACGAGACTCGGGGATGGTGAATCGAGACCCCGTGACTCTTCATTGAGCCTTTGTGAAGCTATCACGCTTATCAATGGCACTAGTCGGAACAGCCCACACGTTCCGGCAAATATAGGCTCAAAGCTCAAAGGTCCTTTCATTTGAGGCTCTTCAATGTTGGTTAGAAATGGGTCCAAAGGCAAGGAACGCTCTGAAGTGATTCCATATGGTGTGAGCGTATTCGAAAATACCAGATATCTGTATAGCTCAATGCTGAAGCTTAGTCTTTCGGAATTAATTATTGAAGATGCAGATTTAGTCGACCCATCACCGAGGAGTGACAAAATAAGTCTTCGACAAGCATGGAGGTGTTTGAATGTTGCTCCTTGGGTATCGCCAGAGACAATCTTCAGTTCGATGTTAGTGCACCCGCAGTATAACGAATGGATGGGCTGAACTCACCTCGTAAAGACATGTGATTCCCAAGACACTTAAGAGTCTTTCTTTACATTCTAGATCGTTGTCATCGAGGCGTGCAATTTCGACTCTTAACCCTCTGATGAGGTTTGCATAGTGCAACCTGGTGGAATCTGCCAATAACATATTGGTAGGGTTCTTGTGTGCCAAATGGGCGCCACCGAGGGCCAAGAGGCTATGCATGAGCAAGTCGTCCATGCAACCGAGAGGCATGAGAAGCATGAGGAGGGGATTGTTTCGAAGAGGGGTCATGGCGAAGAAGGACACAGTCTCCCTGGCGAAATGCCCAAGTAGGAGGATAGAGTGAGGCGTGAGCGCACATGCCCGATCCTCCCCAGAGAAAATGTTCGGATAAGGGCCCGGGCTGGGGGAGGCTTGCCCTTGTGCCTGATGATCGTACCGGTCATCATCCTTGGGTCCCGGGTGTATGGCATCTGCCTGGCTGCCTCCGTTCCAGGCAATGTATGCTGGCCATTTGCAATCGAGCAGGTTACGTCGACATCCCGCGCATCGCGGCCTGACTTCATCACACTTCTTCTTTCGAGAACGGCAGGTCAAGCACCCGGTCCTCGTTCGAGAATGGCGTGGGCCTCTGCTCGACTCCATGATGGGCACGATGTGGGAATACTTCCCGCGGCGCGGTTAGAATGGAGCAAGTCGCGGGAAGGAGATCTCAATCCATGCTTAATATGAGTCCTAGGGACCCGCGGACATCCCACGTAATCTGCCAAGGATTACCAGCATCGAGGATGGCTGCATGGAGAGGACTTTGGATGAGGGTTAGCGTCATGCACAGCGCGGTTGGAACGGAGCCCGCATCTTGCACAGCCAGGAAAGCCGCGTTCCGGCATCCAGAATAGGGAATGATGCTCGCTGTGCCACGATAGACGAAAACTATCGTCATTGTCAGATTAATCTTGGCGAGACTGCAAGAGAGAATTCATATTCAGATGGAAGATGGAGTCTATAAAAGGCCGAGGATGTCTCCTTGATTGTATTGCGTGACATAGTCCCAATTAACAAGCACGCATCAAATCAATCATCAACCTCTCTTCTCCATGTACTCCTTCAGTAGAATTCCGTCTCTCGCAACAACACTGCTGGCAATGGCCTCGCTTTCCTCGATCGCTGGCGCCGATACGGTAGCCTGTGACACTGAAGTTGACGTTGTCGTCGTAGGTGGTGGATTTTCAGGCCTCAAGTCAGCCTATGATCTGCAGCAGTCCGGCTTGAGCACCGTCGTCCTTGAAGCCAAGGAGGCAATTGGCGGTAGGTCTCGTTCAATAAACCGAAAAAGCGGCGAGGGCATTATTGAACTCGGTGCCACTTGGATCAATAACACCACCCAGCCGAGAGTCACAGCCCTCGTTGACAAGTTTGGACTGGACGCCGCGGTGCAATACACTGCAGGTGACTCGGTCTTTCAAGGACCCGACGGCGAAGCCAGGAGGATTCCTCCAGGTAGCCCGAATGTAAGATGGCCAAATCCCCAGCGTGCTGCACAATCTAACAGCTTTGTCCTTTAGGCCGGCAACGAAGAGGATGCGGCGGTGGAAATCAGTCTCCTCGGCAAAGTTTCCGAGGCGGCCGAGGCGGTCAATATCACGTACTGGAAGGACTATCCCGAAGACCAGGACCTTACAGTTGATGAGTGGGTTGCCAAACATGGCTATGGGGACTCTTCGCATGCCCGCGGCCTCGCAGGTCACCTGGTAAGAGCTCTCGTGGGACGGGAGCCTCATGAAACGGGTGTTCACTATCTGCTCGACTACATTAAATCTGGCCTCGGATTGGAGAGTCTGAATAGTGAGGACGAAGGCGGAGCTCAGTATCTCAAGATCAAACAAGGTATGTAGGACCCCATATCACAATTTACGGCTGGGTTGTCTTGAATCTCTGCTAACACAAGATAGGAACCACTTCCATAGCGACAAATCTGGCAAAGGCCATGACCCCTGGAAGTGTCCTAGTCAACACGCCCGTCAAGGCAATCAAGCAGCACAAAGACACCTCGATCGTCACAGCGCAGACCGGGCAAGTCTTCAAAGCGAAGAAGGTCATCATCGCCATCCCAACTAACACCTACCGCGACATCACATTCTCCCCACCCCTGCCCAAGAAGAAGGAGACTCTTGTGTCCAACACGAAGCCAGGCATCTACGGCAAGATGATCTTGTCCTACAATGAGCCTTGGTGGAGAGACGCAGGCCTGGTTGGTAAGTTCACGTCTGTCTCCGGGCCGGTCTGCTTCAGCTGGGACACATCGGATCCTGCAAAGTCCCAGTACAGCCTTGCTGTGTTTATCGCTGGTGATATCGCAACTCGATGGCACGCGCTTTCCGACGCGGAGAGGAAGAGTTCCATCATAAGCCACTTGGAGTCGCTTGTCGGCAAAGATCTTGCAAGCAAAGCGCGCGATGTCCTGGAGATCAACTACGCCGAGTGGACCAAGGAGGAATTCATATGGGGGGCGCCAACCAGCGCCATGGGTCCTGGATTGCTTAGGAAGTATGGGGATGCCCTGAGAGAGTCATATGGCAATCTTCATTTCGGAGGCGGAGAGACTGCCTATGAGTGGAAGGGGTATCTGGAGGGGGCCGTTAGGGCAGGTGAACGAGTTGCGGCAGAAGTCATTGAAGCTCTTGGCAAAGGACAGAAGTAGATATCAGTCAGGTCTGCCGGCACACTAAAGGCGTTGTCATTTTCTGTGGCAATGGCTGGAAAGATGCATTGTTGCTGTCTTGGTAACTAGGGCACATTGAAACACATATGGTCAAACACTATCCTAGGGTATCCTCAAGTCTGTTTGGGCATATGTAGGAAGACACGAGCTAGATTTTGATTCGTTCATTTTTAAAGAAATGGTCTATTAACACTACATTAACGAAATTCAAGCGCCAGTGCCGTACAGACGATCTCCGATATCGCCGATGCCAGGTTGGATGTGGCCCTTTGCATCAACCTCTGGGTCTATCGCTCCAACAATGAAATCTGTGCTCTCTGGCCATACGCCTGAGGCCGCGGCAAGGCCGACTTTGCTGGCGAGGATGTTGACGATAGTGACCTTGGGGACGCCCCAATCTCTGTGCGTAATGAAGATGGTTAGCATTGGAACATTAGATGTAGTGGGAGGGTGGTAGAACCTACTTTAGAATGTTGATAGCTGCTGTGACGGTGCCACCAGTAGCAAGCACAGGGTCAAGGACATATGCGTGCTTAATCTTGGGGTCTTTGGCGGGCAGTTTGTTGTAGTACTCGACGGGCTGGAGTGAGGTCTTGTCTCGGAACAGACCGAGGTGGTAGATGGAGACGTCTGCATCGGCTGGGAGCTGAGAGACAAATGAGTCGCTCATGGCCATGCCGGACCGCAGGATGACAATAATGGCAAGCTTCTCGTCGGCGTCAGGGGGTGTGATGGCATCCTGGACGACGGACTTGGTGAGCTCGCTGACGAGCTGGCGGACCTTGGTGGGCTTGATTGAGCGGTCGCGAAGGGATTCGAGATCCGATGCGAACTCGCTCTTGGAGCATGTTACGATCTTGGAGGCCATTTTGATGTGTGTGCGTGTGTATTTAATTGGATGAAAAGAAGATTGGTCTGGACGTGATGCCAGTTGACTGGATAACGGTGATGGCTCAAACCTGGGTGGGATCAAAGGTAGGTAATATGTTCAACGGGGTAGACTGACGAACGTACGGATGGTCAAGATGGCCAATGTTCCAAGTGACTTATAGAGAGCGTGAAAGTAACAAGTGTCTCGACCTGTCTGTGCTGTCGGGTTGGTGTGGCATTACTACTGGGAGCTGCCAGTTGCGATAGTGAGAGAGGGGAGGAGGAGGGGTGCGATAACAGTGGATGAGATTGGCCCAGCGCTTGTTATCGGGGTACTGCTATCGACACACTGGGCGGGGGTGCGTCTAGCCAAGATAGAGTGTGGAATTGACGCGGAGGAATCGCGATTGCTGCTATCCGTCTGGACTGTGGAGATGCATCGGACGGATTGAATTACATATGTTCATTGAGAGGAGAAGTGATTGAGGTGAGTGAATTGACGGAGGGGTGCAGGTTCAATCGATGCTAGAGGTGAACAGGCACCCGATGTTAGAGGGTAGGCAACTGTAATTAGTGTGTCGGCCGCTGGAGGACAGGCGTTACCAACGCTGTGAATTAGCAGTAGATCACTCCCTTGTGACCACTGATTTGCGGTGTGTCTCAGCCCAACGAGCATCTTCGTTCCGATTTGTCTCTGGCTCGCGCAGCACAAGAAAACTTCTCCCCTCATCCATTAAAAAAAAACAGAGACAGAGGCCCGAGTCTCTGCATCCTGCATTAGACTGACATCGCGTGTGACGTGACGTGGCTCCAGACAACCGCCCACCGCCATCTTCGTCCTACAAACATTCCCATCAATCCATCTTCCCACGCACCTCCGACAGACGTTCCGTTCGTCATAATCAATCATAATCACAATCATGGCATCCGACAGGGACTACATCCTCTCCCTCCAGGCCGTGCGGGCACAGGCATCCGTCGTCCTCGACGCCGCCAAAGAAGGCGGTCTGAACCACTTCAACTTTGATGCCGCCAAAATGGACGATGCCGCCAAGTATGTCGTCGGGCTGATCGAGGTAATCTATTCCTGTATAAAAATCACGACGTAATCATGCTGACATCTGGCAGCGCGACTTTGGCCCGGACAAGTTCGACCAGATCCCCCCTCACGGCCGCTGGCAGCATTTCGAGATTGGCGGCGTGCCCCGCGTCACTTCGCTGATCAAGGGCTGGGCCGACAAGGGCGTCGACAAGGTCGAGATCACCCGCCGCCTCATCGATCTCTTCTTCGTGTCGGTGCTCCTCGACGCCGGTGCTGGCGATGTCTGGAGCTTCAAGGAGCCTGAGACGGAGCAGAGCTACGTCCGCAGTGAAGGCATCGCCGTCGCCTCCCTGTACATGTTTGTCGCCGGAGAGTTCTCCTCGGGCGCCATCTCCAAGACTTCCGTTGATGGTAAGAAAGCCTCTTGATGAATCAAATTAACGGTTTGCTAACACTGTCGTAGCCAAGGGATTGATATCTCTCCAAGACTCTGTCTTCTCCAAGTCCTTCCAGATCTCCGAATCAAATCCCATGGTAGGAGTGTCATCCAGAATTGAACTGCTCCAGTCTGTCGGGCGGTCTTTGGCATCGCTTCCAGAGATCTTTGGAGAGGCTGGACGACCTGGAAAGCTTGTCGGTACGCTCATTACTCACTTCAATTGCGTCAAGGCCCCTGCTAACATTTCTACAGATTACCTGATTGCTCAGGCTGGAGACAAAAAAGCTCTTGATTATGAGACCTTGTGGTCCTGCCTGCAGAAGCTTCTCATTCCATCCTGGCCTAGCGACCGCACCGTCGTGGACGGCCAACCCGTGGGAGACGCCTGGCCGCTCGCTATTCTTACTGCCAAGGCCGACAAGGAGGGCGACTCAAGCCCCAGGAGCCGGATCCAGCCCTTCCACAAGCTCACACAGTGGCTTGGCTACTCACTCGTGGTACCCTTCACGCGCCAGCTTGGCTACAGCTGGGATAACCTCACCCTTGGCACCGGATTACCCGAATACCGCAACGGTGGATTGTTCGTCGATCTCGGGGTGCTCACTCTGAAGGACGACGACCTGAAGGAGGGCCTCAAGGCTTCTGGGGAGGCTCTGCCGAAATTTGACGCCTCCTCCGATGTTATCGTCGAGTGGCGAGCGATGACGGTGGCACTCCTCGATGAACTACACAAGATTGTATCCAAGACTTTTGAAGCTCGTGGAGTTAGTTTGAGCATGGCCCAGATGCTCGAGGCCGGCACATGGAAGTCTGGCCGGGAGTTGGCAGCCAGTCTGCGGCCAAACACCAAGTCGAGCCCCATTCTCGTGGTCAGCGACGGAACACTGTATTAGTTTAGAGCCATAGTCGAACTGCAAAATACATCAATCAATGAGAGTAATTTCAAGTCAACGTCGAAATCATTTTTGTCAAACGATGGTCAAATAATCAATGCATACATGCATGAACCCAGTTGCTTCATCGGTATACCCAACTTGATCGACCGTTCTAGATACTACCATGGGCTTAACATGGCTCGAAATTTTGATCTCTAGCCTGAGTAATCAGGCAATCCGCAGAAATGTTAGCAGCCGCCCTTGATGCCGTGCCTGAAATGAGGCTCTGGTAGCAAAAACCCTTCGAATATCCTTCTTTTCACCTTTCACGCCCTTCAACATGCAGGTTATCGACACGCCTCCCCACGACCCACGAATCCCACATGCTTGCTGAAGGCCAGAATCGCTCCCGGTCCCAGGAACAAGCTTGTTGATTGCCAGGGGAAATGCCACCAGGCCGGACAGATAGATAGCAGGGGAGGAGTGTATCTAAGCCACTGGGGTATGACTCTAGGAAGCTAAAGGATGGCAGACGGTGGGGTCTCGGGAAGTGGGTAAATATTGTATCTCACTCTGCTTGGATCTGCCCCTCCTCCTTCATCACACACCCCTTTGCTCACTATCACAGTGAGGTGCTCTTATCAAACCCGATAGTGACGGTTCAGGGAATTAAGTTGAAGGCGGTCCAGGGAAGGGCCTTTGTAAAATGTCCCATCATCGAGAGCATACAACTTAAAGGCGTCGTTCGTACGTATCTCTCTCGTGCATCTTCATCCATCTATTTCATTGTCATTGCGTCGTCTTGGGTTGGACCATCCATCCATCTATCCCTCCATCACACTCTCCCCCCTCTCTCAACAAACAATGGCTGCCACCAACGGGTCGGAGCCTTGGGCCAATGCCCTCAGCGAAAAGTTCAAAGATCGCATTGTGGTAAGTAGACCGGCAGTGAAAACCCCGCGTCTGAACCAAGTACTCACCAAACTCCAGCTCACCACATACCCCGGCCAAAGCGTCGTCGACCCCGTAGAGCTCAACTGGGGCAACGCAGACCCCGAGAAGCGAGGCCCCATCCTCGTCTCCCGATCGAAAGAGACCCTCAAGAAGCGCAATGCCATCGGCGCCCACGGAGGGAGCTACGCCATCTACAACGCCCTCGCCATCGCCGCGGGAGACCTGCCCCCCAACTTCCGCCCCAACTTCGAGAACACGCAGCCCACGTTCCAGCCGCCCCAGCAGGAGGCATGGGGCGACTTCTCCAAGATCGTCTCCATGGACGCCTTCGGCCATAATGTGTCCACCTACTTCAAGAAACACCTGGACCAGGGCATCGACGTGCGGCCGACCATCGCCATCACCCGCGCCCACATGCGCGTGGCCGAGATCGTCGACTCCATCAAGTCGGGCAGCCTCCCCGTCGACGGCGACGTCGTCATCAACAGCACGGGCGACGTCAAGGTCACCAAGATCGCCGTCGAGCCCGTCTGGCACCTCCCCGGGGTGGCCTCCCGCTTCAACGTCGACGAGGGCATCCTGCGCCGCGCGCTGTTCGAGTACACGGGCGGCAGCTACCCGGAGCTCGTCACCCGCCCGGACATGAAGGTCTTCCTCCCTCCCATCGGCGGTCTGACCGTGTACATCTTCGGTCCGCCCGAGCGCGTGTCGGACCCCAATGTGAAGCTGGCGCTGAGGATCCACGACGAGTGCAACGGCTCGGATGTGTTCCAGTCGGATATCTGCACCTGCCGACCGTATCTTACGTTTGGTATCGAGGAGGCTATCAAGGAGGCGCAGAACGGCGGGTCGGGAGTGGTGATTTACTTCCGAAAGGAGGGGCGTGCTCTGGGTGAGGTGGTCAAGTATCTTGTCTACAACTCTCGCAAGCGTGGAGGGGACACGGCCGACAAGTACTTTACCAGGACGGAGAACATTGCCGGTGTTCGCGATGTAAGTTGGGAACAA
Source organism: Clonostachys sp. G952 (assembly GCA_027569935.1). Classification (NCBI taxonomy): domain Eukaryota; kingdom Fungi; phylum Ascomycota; class Sordariomycetes; order Hypocreales; family Bionectriaceae; genus Clonostachys; species Clonostachys sp. G952. Next base: position 198,581 of record JAPDLB010000062.1, on the reverse strand, counting down.
TATCTCTGGACATGGATGTGGTTCTTGTTGCTGACGATATTGGTACAGATGCGATTCCAGGCACTAATGCCCGACATCCTGCACTGGCTCGGCATAAAGAAGATTGACAAGATGCTGTCCATGTCCAACATGAAGCACGATGCGATTGTCGAGCAGGGCATCCCCATCTACGAGCGAATCCCCATCCCAGACCGTTAGTTTTCCTTCACTCTCCAGCTTGGTATTATGTGCTAACTCATAGTAGACCTCATTCCCTCCGACTCAAGAGTCGAGATCGACGCCAAGATCAACGCTGGATACTTCACAACAGGCAGTAAAATCACAGAGGAGGAGCTGAAGAATGTGGAAGGCCGGGGTTGGCAGAGCTGGGAGGATGTGACGCATTGATGTAGACACAGGATACCAATCTCATAGCAGCCTAATCATTTTCAATTAAAAGAAATAACATGGATATAAAAGAAGGCACTGATTCATTTATTTTTAAGACCTTGCTACTATTCTGCGTAAACACCTACCTACACGATCGACGTGAAGGCCTTTCACCAAAAGCGGATTCACTGAAGATCCATGCAACGCTGACATGGCATGTAAAATCTTTTTAATCGCTCATTCTAGTTTGAATAGACATCTGTGTGATCTGTGTCTCAATAGACTGCCACTTTGAGAAGTTACTCTAATAATGCCCGCTCCCCTGAAGTCTACGGCTTGCACAAATTGCAAGGCAGTGAGAACCAAGGTAAATAGGCACCGACAATAACAATCGAACAGAACCAGCGCTGACCGCTGTTCTCCGTAGTGCGATCAATTATGGCCTACATGCACTCAGTGTGTACGCAAAGGCATAAAATGCTCAGGGCCTTCAGTTCTGATCAAGTTTGTTGGCCGAGGCCGAGGCCACACTGCTGCCAGCTCAGACAATGCCTTAGTGTTGGCCAACACCCAAGACTCCCCCACTCACCAGCCATTAGTCTTGGTAACTCGGACGCCATTGAGGCAGTATGGTGCAAGCAATAGTGGTGCCTTGAGCGGAGCCTTTCGTCTCAAGGTTCCACGGCCAAGCTTTGTCACAGCTGCTGATCGGGTTTCCGGCCAGCTGGTGCATCTGTTGGGATCCGACCTGCAGGCCACTTTTGCGGTTCTTGGTGAGCTGCCTGAGCTCCCTCAGAGGCTATCTCATAGCCCCATTCTACTAAACTGTGTCACGCTTTACTGCCATGCTTGGAGCCAATGCGCTGATACCCAGCTACGCTTTCATCAGCTGTTGAAGACCAGCCTCTATACGAAGGCGATCCAAGGCCTGCAACGTGCCGTGCAGAGTGAAAACGTATATACACTCGAAACTCTCGCCGCCATGGTCATGATGGAATTTCTTCTTTGCAAGTGCGACATGGTGTCGCCACAGGATATGCGACCACATCGACTCGCCATCCGTCATGTGGTCAAGAAGATGGGGATGCCGGACCCGAGAAGCGCCAATTACTGGCTTCATCTGTCGCTGATCCGCATAACGGGATTCATGATGGTTAGTATCTCGACTTGGGGGGTTCTATCCTCGCGTATGCCGTTTGGATTGCTGATTTGCCGACCAGCGTAACCTTGCGTACTTTGATAATCTGGACCCCAGTGCCTACTACGACTCTCCCTGGTCAGACATTCTTAGCAATTACGACTCGTTTTGGGCAGACGATAGTCGAAATGATGATAGAGAATTCGTAACCCAATGGCTCGAAGACGACCAAGATGGAAAGTGGAATGAGAGAACTGAGGTAGAAACCACATTCGAACTTGCAAATGACATTTGGATTGTCTTCACTAGTCGCTGGTGCCAACGAGTGCGACAAATTAAAGCAAACCCGAGCGACATGGAGCACGAGAGAGCATTACTCGTCCATCGCATGTCGAAAGCCGAGAGATTTCTTGGGGCTATGGGCGAGAATCTCTGGAAAAGGTTGCAATCTACTGGCTCTAACATCGAGCATCCAGATCCCGACTTTTTCGTCGGTCGCAGATACGAGTTCACCACGTACAAGGTTACTCGGGTAGCCATCCACTTGGTTGCGCTGCGAGCATTGCTGTTACGGGTTCTCTTCGATCTCTACAGCCTGGTCGATGTCTATGATGGCGCGATATATGAGACCTACCGCAGCCTATGTTTCCAAGTATGGGCTTGTTTGCCGCATTTGAAGACGGTGCATGCTCTTTCCGCCAAAGACACGCTCCTGATGGTGGTGCCATTATATGAAGCTGCGGACAGTGATGAACTCCGCCATCTCTACGATATAAAGATTGATTGGACAGTGTTCGGGGCTGCCGAGCACATGAGCATAGAAGCCTTCCAGAACTGGATCGTTGCAAGGTCCGCGCAGTGGATTTGATGGGCTCACACGACGAGTCGATAATTCCACCGAGATGATTCGTATCTTCCATTACACGGATACTAGGAAATACTCATCAGATCATAACATCAACAAGCAAGTGTAGCGACACATCTGCCCATTCAGTTCATTCATCCTCAGGAGCACCAGATTCAATGCACACCCTGGCTGCTCGTGGTGCCGACACCGGATAGGCGAGCAGAGGGGTGGTATCACAGCCATCACGATGACCTTCAGCGCTGACTGGGGCATGTGGAGAAGTAATATGGAGTATCTGGGGGCGTGTAACTAGATGATAAGAAGACCTGCGAGCAATTGCCGTGTGGAGAACCCCCGCTTTGCTTGAGTTTGCTTGTCTGTCCCTTTGCTCCTCTCGCCCTCGCCTTTGTCGTGACTAGCCCGAGTCTAGGATCGTGAAGTGACCCCGAGCTATATCATCTATTCGGACTGAGACGTTCATTGAATCGACTGCCATTGTTTATTTCATTTCTCCGACTCATTTACGGCGTCAAGTCCTTAGTCCCGTGGCCATTCCCTCTATCCCCTCCCTTCAGATTCTCACCATCCCTGCCCAAGATGGCCTCCCCAACGTCGGGCATCGTGGACATCCACACGCACATGTACCCTCCCAGCTATGTAGAGATCATGGAGAGCCGGACCACGATCCCCATCGTGCGCAAGTTCCCGCAGGCCTCTGACCCTCGTCTCATCCTGCTCGAGGAGGAGGTCAAGTCTCTCGAGGATGCCCTCAAAGACCCCCAGGCAAAGGTCCCCGGCCGCCCCCTCACAACGCACTACAGCTCCGTGCAGCAAAAGATCCATTTCATGGACACGCACGGCATCCAGAAGTCAGTCGTCTCGCTCGCGAACCCCTGGCTCGACTTCCTCGACGCCTCCGAGTCCCCCGCCATTGCGAAAAAGATCAACGAGGAGTTCTCCGACCTGTGCGGCCAGTACCCTCGCCGCCTGTTCTTCTTCGCCGCCCTGCCCCTCACGGCCAGCCTCGAGGACATCCTCGGCTCCGTCGAGCACGTGCGCGGCCTCAAGTACTGCCGGGGCGTCATCCTGGGCACGTCTGGCCTGGGCAAGGGCCTCGACGACCCGCGGCTGCTCCCCGTCTACAAGGCGCTGGCAGAATCCAAACTCCCCATCTTCCTGCACCCGCACTACGGCCTGCCGAGCGAGGTCTGGGGGGACCGCGCGGGCGAGTACGGCCACGTGCTGCCCCTGGCTCTGGGCTTCCCGATGGAGACGACCATCGCCGTCACGCGCATGTTCCTGGCGGGCGTGTTCGACGAGGTCAGGGAGCTGCAGATCATCCTGGCCCACAGCGGCGGCACGCTGCCCTTCCTCGCGGGGCGGATCGAGAGCTGCGTCGTGCACGACGGCCAGCTGCTCCGAGAGGGGAAGCTGGCCAAGTCGCGGCGGACGGTGTGGGATGTGCTCAAGGAGCAGATCTACCTCGACGCGGTGGTGTACTCGCCCGCGTCGTTGAAGCTGGCGGCCGAGTCCAGCGGGGCGGATCGGGTCATGTTTGGGACTGACCACCCGTTCTTCCCGCCGCTGGAGACGGACGAGCAGGGCGAGTGGGAGAGTGTGACGTGGAACACGGCGGCTATCAAGAAGGCCACGGAGGGGAAGTCGGCAGAGACCGAGGCCATTCTGGGGGGGAATGCTACCAGAGTGCTGCGGTTAGACGAGGAGTTCTAGCCTCTCCATGTATGAAAAGTAATGATAACAAGTAGTGATCGCTTGGTAGCTCGCTCATATTTGGCTTGCGTGATGATACTATGTCACCACAGGGAAAGCAATTAAACCAGAAAAGGATGTCATCCCGTCGTCCTCGGAGCTGAATGGTATGTCGTCCTTCGAGATGCATGAGGGAGGTTAGGATTGCGTTGCTTATCTCTCTTGGCGGCACTGAACGATTGTTATATCTGGCTGCCGGGGCCTCATAGAAGCAAAGTAGTACGTAAAAAGATCTCAGTCTCTCAGCCAGGGGGTCGCTTATCATCTTCACCCCGTAGCTGAAGTGGCAAAGGCTGCCTCCATGGCGGGAGTGGCGTTGATTTCGATACCAGGAGGGCCTAGAGAGTCAGAATATTTGCTTGTCTTACGATTGATGAGGAAGTGGCGCGATTACTCGATCGAATTAGAATAATCTTTTTGTTCTTGGAGCCGATATGCCACGAGCTAGCGGAGAATTCAGGGAGACGGTCGATGATAAGCAACGCTCCCCGTTATGAGATGTGCCAATGACAGTGCGTCAAATACTTATCTCCCGCCAGGGTCTGAGTAGATAATAAATGCCTAGTTTGGCTGATAATCTGCCCCGGGATTCCCGCTGCCTGGCCTGTACATGGGCTGGGTTTCCCCCAGAGTGTGTCTTATCTCCCGCCTCTGGCTGGCCAGTAGCATTGAGCCTGTTTTGCGACGGTGCTGAGACCAGCCTGTAAGAAGTCCAGCTCGCGTGGGGAGCGAATTGATTGCCGGGTTCGATAATGGTTCATGCCGGGCATGAGGAGCGACAGAGACAGTTCCCGAAATATAAGTACCTGGCCACCCGACCACCCTTCCCTTGTAACACCCTGGCTGACTTGCATTGGGTATGATTTCTGTGTTGTAGCCATTCATCTGTGCCGTTGGGGAAATTCCTTCAATACTACACACACCCAGCGCAGCGGGCACACCTTAAGTCTCTCTTACCCCCGCCTTTCCTGGCATTCCCCTTCATCGAATCATCGAATCGGTATTCCGCTAGATCGCCAGTATCGCAAGATTGTGAAAATGGCTGGCGGTTCGGCCCTCACCAAAGTGGTGGACTTTGTGTCCGTCAAGGCTGACGCGGGAGAATTTGCTGAGGGCAATCCTATGGTCAGTACCCTCGTCCGCTGATCAACAATGTGGCATAGGATCCCACCTGTCATAGAGTCTGGTCGCTGACAGTGTATAGCTCAACAACTATGATTTGAAGCCTGTCGAGAAAGAACGCCGCCAGTGGGGAGCGTGGAACTTTGTCGGATTCTGGATTGCTGATTCTTTCAACATCAACACATGGATGATCTCTTCATCTATGATTATCGGAGGCCTCTCCTGGTGGCAAGCTTGGCTCTGCGTTTGGATCGGTTATGCCATCGCCGCGTGCTTCATTTGCCTGACGGGCCACATCGGAGCCACGTATCACATCGGTTTCCCTGTAAGTCTTCAATCATCAACAGTGGCCATCCAAGAGGGTTATGGGACTAACAGAAACTTGCAGATTGTTGCTCGATCGTCGTTCGGTATTTGGGGAAGCTTGTGGCCTGTATTTAACAGAGCCGCCATGGGTATGCTTGTACGTCCTCGTTGCACTGAAACAAGTCACTGACGCTTTCTAGCATGTATTTGGTACGGGACACAGTGCTACATCGGCGGCCACTGCGTTTATATCATGATCAGATCCATTTGGCTCTCCTGGGACCGCACCAAGATCCCAGACACGTTCAACAGTTCCTCCACCAGCACGGCCGACTTCGTCTCATTCTTCATCTTCTGGCTTGTCTCGCTGCCGGCGATCTGGTTCCCCGTCCATAAGATCCGACATTTGTTCACCGTCAAGGCGTACTTCGTGCCCATTGCTGGTATCGCATTTCTGGGCTGGTCGTGCTCTCGTGCTGGAGGCATCGGCCCCATCATCAGGCAGGGACACACCGTCCACGGATCAAAACTTGCATGGGCTATGATTGCCGGCATCATGTCTTCCATCGCGAACTTTGCAACGCTGGTGGTGAATGACCCTGATTTTACTCGTTTTGCGCGGAAACCCAGAGACCAGCTCTGGTCCCAGTTGATCACTATCCCTATGGGCTTCGCAGTGACCTCTTTTATTGGTATCATTGTATCATCATCTGCGACAATCATCTATGGCGAGACCATCTGGAATCCTCTGGACCTTCTCGATAGGTTTATTGATGATGCCTCATCTGGTCAACGATTTGGCACTTTCATTATTGCGCTTGCTTTTGCCCTGGCGCAACTCGGAACCAATATTGCTGCCAACTCCATTTCAGCTGGCACTGATCTGACGGCATTACTACCCAAGTTCATCAATATCCGCCGCGGTGGCTACATCTGTGCTGCCGTGGGCCTGGCCATGTGCCCGTGGAACCTGCTCAGCGACTCGAACAAGTTCACGACCTATCTGTCCGCCTACAGCGTGTTCCTCAGCTCCATTGCGGGTGTGATGGTGTCGGATTACTACTTTGTCCGCAAGGGGTACCTCGAGATCTCGGAGCTCTACCACTCTCGCGACAACGGCCCGTACTACTACACCTTTGGAATTCACTGGCGCGCCTATACCGCCTACATCTGCGGCATCCTCATCAACGTGGTCGGCTTTGCTGGGGCTGTTGGCGCCACTGTCCCCATTGGCGCGACTTATATTTACAACCTCAACTTTTTCTGCGGGTTCATTGTCGCTTCTAGCGTGTATTGGGGGCTTTGCAAGATCTCTCCTATCCCTGCTACGAGCGATGTGTGGATGGAGGTCATCACGGATAATGACCTGGACGAGGAGATGGGTGACGAGTCTGGGAAGCCGGATGATGTTGTCAAAGATCCATCTCAGAGCTCGAAGTGGTTTTCTAAGTTTTAAAGGAGGCCACTCTGACAAGAAGTACGGCTTATTAGTCTAAATAGTACTTTAATAGTCAGTGAACTTTTACGAACTGTCTTTTCCAATGTGTTGTTGAATAAACTTTCATCGCAGGCATGAAGTTGGGCTCTTTACCGTCAAAAGGCCGAACAGACGAAACGTAAATACGAACACACTCGCCTAGACAAATTTACATGCTCTACTAGAAGATGGAAAGGGTACATGTAGATAAGTACGAGATGAAGCTCCTTTATACTAGATGATATAAGAAGCTTTACCTAAACTATAGCACCGCCATCACAATGTTCTCTACCTAGACGGACTCTCAACAAGCTTACAAGCTCTCTTTATATTGCTCAATACTTTTTTTTCAATTTAAGGATTAAGACCTTTTCACCCAGCATTTAGGCTATCGGCCCTTTTCCAAACTGCTGGATTCACCCACCAGATGGCTGCTGACATTGCGCTTGCAAGGATCTCCTGTACCAAGATGACCCTGAGTAGCATCAAAGCCTGCTGACATAACTGTCAATGACGTATCGTAGCCAGCACATGATATGCCTTCGTCCTAGCAACGTTTCATCAACTAAAGCCGCAGGTGCCTTGAAGTAGCATTCCAACATCACGTGTAATTACCAGAACTTGGAGATGTCGCACCCGTCTTCAGACGACTCATACCCCTCGAGTTGTTTCGACAATCTAGGACATATGCAGGGACCATGTTAGACTGCGTTGGCAAATGCAAGCCACAGACCTTCCTTGTATTTTCCCTTGCCTTAAAAAAGCTTATACCCTCCATAATACTCAAGAGCCATTATCCTTGACCCATTTTCTATCTATGCTATAGAATAGAAAAGAGGGTTTTCAGATAATGTTTGCACGAGGGATTAGGAAGCAGTCGACGCATCTTGTGCCCACCTTCCAAACCCAACCCACGCTGTATCATTATCTATCTTGTCTAAGCTTGACCTGGTCGGCTGGACGTACTCCCCCCTGGAATTTCTTTGCTTAAGACAGACGCTGGTTTAGTTTCCTGGCCTTCCAGGTCGGCCGCAGCCGATCATGCTGCCATATCTTCAGCCGCCTCCTGCACGCTCATGTGCGCTACCCCATGTCTGAAAGCCTAATATGTCTTTCACTCTTCGGTTTGCCGCGTCACATACCTCTTGCTCATTTCTCCCATGATATCTCTTCTCTACCGAACACCTTCCCCTTAGAAATCAAAGGGCAGCTGCCACTGATGGATGATGGCTTACTTGTCGCCAGGAGGGCTGGTGAATACAGTTCCTGCTCATTCCTCTGTTGCACAAGATCTTTCGTCACGTTCAGAATGGATAAATGAACATGATGAGTCTGCTTACCTTGTATTCTCAGACGTCCAAGAAGCCAAAGCCTTCTCAAAATGTCTCATAACTAGAGCCTGACTGTAAAAATACAGCTATTTAAGATCATCATGATTCCATCCTCAAGAGCCAAATCCCATCCTTATCTGCATATACAAACAATTTACTCACGATCCTTATCACATATACAGTCTGCCTAACCGGCTTTTATTACTCACACTCCTTCATTCAAGACTAATCAAGATGGTTCGCCTTGATCTCGCATTCGTCCTTTCCCTTGCCAGCGTGGCTACCGCCTGGGACTCGCCAACCTACTCGGGCTTCACCCGCATCTGGCAGGACACCTTCCCTGGCGCTTCTGGTGCCACCCCCAACGAGGGCAACTGGAACATCATCACCGGCGACCTGGGCGTTAACAACGAGCTGCAGGTCTATACCCGCTCCAACAGGAACGTCCAGATCAGCGGAGGCAACACGCTCCAGCTGGTTCCCTGGAGGGACTCGTCCCAAGCTAAGGGATGGACTTCCGGCCGTATGGAGAGCAAGTATACCTTCACTCCCCAGAACGGCAGGATTACCCGTCTCGAAGGCCAGCTTCGATTCGGCGACGGCGCCACCAGCGCTAAGAAGGGCATCTGGCCAGCCTTCTGGATGCTCGGAAATGCTCTCCGCACTGGTGGAAGCTGGCCCTCTTGTGGCGAGATTGATATCATGGAGACTATCAATGGGCAGCTGACTGGTTACGGAACCGTCCACTGTGACGTCTATCCCGGCGGCATCTGCAATGAGGGATCCGGTATCGGTGGTAGCACTGGCATCCCCGATCAAGGCTGGCACACATGGCGTGTGGACATTGACCGCACCAACAGCAACTGGGTCAACCAGAAGGTCACCTGGTACCTTGATGGCAACCAGTTCCACCAGGTCACTGGATCCCGCATCAACAATGCAGGTGTCTGGGCTGCTATCGCCCAATCTCCTCTGTACTTTATTGTCAACGTCGCTGTCGGAGGAAACTGGGTAAGTGACGCTTTCTTTGCTTCCACTGTGGTGGGAAAAACTACTAACCAACCTCTTCCAGCCCGGATACCCTGACGGCAGTACCGTCGATGGCTACCCCTCCATGCAGGAGATTGCTTACGTTGCTCACTACGTCTCCAACTAAGAAAGCTCGTGAGCTTTCTTGTCCTCATCAACTTTCATTCGCTACACTCCTTTTATCACTGAAACCTTTCCAACATCACACTCGTTTGTTTGCTGCTCTTTAACGAGGACCTATCAGTGCCCTCATCCTGGACTGGCCCGCCTGCCAGAGTATATACACTATCTACGGGTACAAAGATCCTATGATATCCTGTACATATGGGCCTCGGAATAGGATATAGAAAGTGTTTTTACTATAGACTTGCATATATACTGTACATAGCATCTAATGCTGTATTGTCAGTCGCTACCGGTTGATATTAGGCATTAGCACTCGATATCAGAATAGATACATTTATAACCCCATCACTAGTGACCTATCCTCTGATTTGAAATCAACCTAACTTAGCCGGCTCTTCATCGATAGAGGCTCAGTTGCTCAAATGAAGTCACATGAGGTAAATCGTCTGATTGATGGGCTGGATCATCCACGCACAGACAAACGAATTTCTTCGGGGTTGGTAGTCGCTCATAAACCCTCGCTTAAGTTTCTCAAATATGAAAGGGAAAGTTCTGCACTTCGCATGAAAATAATGAAGGCGGACCAAAAAACGGGTTACTTCAATTATTAGATCCGTTCATATATAGTTGTAGCTCAGCAACTTCCCATCGCAAGACTCTCACGAAGTACCTGGATGAAAAACGGCGAAACGAGGCATTCACACCACTTGTCACAATTTAAAAATTGAGCCTAATTATCCTTCGGCATTCTAATTGCAAGGGACCGTGAAAGACTGCTGGACAGGGAAGATCGGGAGCCTCAGCTCCGTGCCAACTTCGGAATGTAACCGGCCGAAACAACACCTGAAGCAAAAAGCCCACCAATTATGGAGACAACCTGGCCCCCATTCGGTACGTTCCTGGGGAAATACGAAGCGAATGCTGTTTTAGACACCTCGGAGGTCGATCAATTACACTAAAACAGTTTCACGGGGTATTTGGCTCGGGTGAGGGAACGTAAAACTCCCGAAGTGGGAGGCCGTCGCTTGTATTTAATCTCGCGGCCATGATATCTGTATTCTGTCTGCTTCCATACTAACCTAACTCAACCCGTGGAATAAGAGTTATCCCAACATGAAGGCAGCCACATTCTTCAGCATCGGACTGCAGGCAGTCACAGTTCTGGCTGGATGCCAAGACAATGCGGACGGCTTTGCTTCGCTCAATGGCGGGACCACCGGCGGCAACGGAGGCACAGTCGTGACGGTTTCGACCTTTGATGACTTGAAGAAATATGCCAGTGCCTCTGGGAAATATGTCATCAAAGTGAGCGGCAGAATCACAGCCTCTCCTTTTGGCTACGAGATCCCTGTCTCCAACGACAAGACCATTATCGGTATCGGATCTACCGGTGAGATTTATCAAGGCGGATTTGGCTTGAAGCCTGCGAACAATGTCATTATCCGTAATCTCAAGATTGGTGAGATTGGCGTGGTTTGAATCACTTGACCGACTGCTGACTATATTCACAGGCAATACTGACGACGGGACTGGGGCTGAAAACGACCGCGACGGTATTCAGGTTGACACGTCTACTAACATCTGGATTGATCATTGTAGGTCTCAGAATGTTTCAAAGCCTCTCGTTTTGCCACTAACACCTGCAGGCACTTTCGAGAAGGGCGGAGATGGTCTAGTTGACCTACGCAAGGATACCACTTACTACACGGTATCGAACAATATCTTTCGTAACCATGACAAGACATTCGGCATTGGTATGTGATATTCAACCAAATTATAGCTCCACATAATTCACACGCTAACTAACCCAATCAACAGGTTGGACGGACAATGTAGTCGCACAGGGAACCATCCACCATAACCTCTTCGATGGGACCAACCAACGCAACCCTTCGGCAGACAACCTGAAATATGCCCATCTTTATAACAACTACCTGCGTGGAATCACATCTTACGGCCACTACGCTCGCGGGAAAACCAACGCACGTGTTGAGAACTGCTACTTTGAGAGCTCCAAGAACCCGCTGCAAGCTGACAGCACAGCGACTCTGACAGGCAAGGGCAATGTGTTCAAGAGCTGCACGGGCACTCAGAGCAAGGACCAAGGCACATCATTCGACCCAAGTAGCTTCTATCAGTATACTCTAGATAGTGCGAGTGCCGTCCCCAGCAAGGTTCTTGCCAATGCCGGACCACAGGCTAGTGTCTGTTCCTAGGATACCTACAATACGGTTGCAATAGCAGCCTGGAACTTTTTGGTCATTGAATTATGTATTACTATCTGTAACTACGTATGTGTCCGCTTCATTCACGATGGATGTACTATCTTGTTTATGAAGCGAATGAATACTGGGTTCAGGGAGCGCTGATATCAAACTGGGCTTGGCTCAAACATCAATTCCGGAAACGGAATGCCCAAGGTGTTGGCATGTGACCTCCCGCTCTGGATCAAACAAAATGAGGCAGACCTCCATGCATGAAATCGTGGCTTTCTTTGCTGAGTCATTCAGAGTGGCGGTGAGTCTGTGGTTACTTGCAGCTGGGGCTCAATGCAGAGCTCAGCCACCTCAGCCCGTTCTGTTGGTTGGGTAATGATATATGCTGCTTGATTACTGGAGACGCGTCTATCCATTTTCAACAAAACACTCTTCTCGCTGAGGGGTAGAACGTCAGGATGAGCACATCATCCAATACGGTCACCATGCGATCCGATTCGCCCACCAACGAAACATTAATACTACGGCTGCCCACAGAGCTGCTGAGTGACATTATCCGACTGATGCTTGTGGATATATCAACTAGTAACTCGACAGGCGACTCTCCTCTCTACTACACCAAAGGCAGAGACCGAGCGCAGGCATCAGCTACTCAAATCCTACTTGTGCTCTCCTTGACCTGCCGCAGATTAAGGGAAGCAGCAAATTTATTCTTGTACCGCACTGTTGTCCTACGCGCAGCTCCATTAGGAAGCGCGAAGAAAACCCCCACCGTTGATACCAGCATTATTACCATGTCGCTCTTCTTACGAACCTTACTGGAACGGCCAGATCTGAGGTCTCTTGTGCTACACATCGAGTGCCAATTTTTTCTAAGGCTACAAGGCGCTCTTTCACCCGAGACACCCTCAGATGTCTTGAAAAAATTGCGTGAGAAATCCGCCAATATATATGAGCGAGCGATCGAGGGAGCAAGATCACTATCAGATTTGAACGCAGCTATCCTAGACTTTGTTGCCCACTCTGACGAAGAATCACCGAGTGACTTGGGCGAACGCTGTCTTGCTGCGATCCTTTGCCTTGTGCCCAATATACAATCTCTGGCTTTCCCTCCTCTTCCTCGCCTTGAATGGTGTGTCTCGGGCTGGGTTGACGATGCCGACGGCGAGGTGAACGATGATGCTTCTGACTGGAGTGATGAAGATATAATAAATGACGAGTACCAAACACTCAATTCTTTGCTTGGACTACTCCGCGAATATGACGGTATTTCTCACAAGGTATTACACAGGCTGACGCATCTGCGATTCACCTATTGCTCTAACTATATACCCGATAACTATTCCAAGATGAGACAAGGGCTCCTACCAACAACAGTCGAATGGCCTCATTACACATTCCGAATTTCTGCATGCGCTAATCTTCTTCGGTGTCCGAATCTGATGGAGGTCGTGGTAGACTCTCTCGGGACGCTGAAAGATTTCCATGGAATTCTTCCCTCTGTCGCTTCTAAACTAGGCTACAATTTCCAAAGACTTCACCTCATCACATCGTCGAGCACTGAGTTAGCACTTGGCAAGATCAGCAATATGCTAAGTCTGTCTAAGCTTACTGTACACTGCCCTGACCAAGCACCAAGGACGAAAGACCGAGATAAGAGAGCAGTTTCGGGACGTTCAGGCGGCTATACCGGCCCACCGCTCTGGGACTCAGCGTTGACAAAGCTAGGGGAGAACCTCGTTGCTCTTGACTTGCACAACATCTGCACCTCCCGAAACATGGAGCATTTCCATTTGACCTGTCTCAAGTCCATGGCAAAACTGGAACATCTTTCGATCTGCCTTTCACTCATTAACCCCATTAAAAAATTCCAATCGCGTCCGCTGCATGCCGTTCTGCCCTCTTCCCTTAAATCGATGGAGTTGTATGACTGGACCTGGTGCCCGACCAACGCGATGATCGACCAGCTTGGTAAATTGGACCTATTTACTACTCGTGAGCTTCCAAGCTATATATCTGACGAAGACGTTTTGCGCCTGTATAAGAGAGCGTTGGCGGATGTTCTGCGCACATTCAGCTTGGCTTGCAAAGCGTCGCACCCGAGCCTGCGATCTCTCTGGGTGTTTGCCTTTAAGCCCGAGCCGAAGCCATCTTTGTTTGAGGAACCGGCGCCCATGGAAGGGGTCGTTCCCGACCAGAAGGACATAGAGTGCCTTTTTGAGGCTAACGGGGTCAAATTTCAAGGATATGTGCTGGGAAGGTTTCAGTCATCACCATTCCGGGACGCGTATGCAGAATTGTATGAATAGATGGTTAGCTATGTTATGCGGGAACCTCTAATTTCGCCAGCCATGGGTCCAAAACAAGACATGCCTTCTCAAGTTGGCGCGCAATAGCTACTATCTAGGCGCAGGAATCTTATGTTTAGTGCTTTGAGACCCAGATATGGGATAGAAATTGCGATATCTCCAATAAAGTAACCATCTTCCATGAAAAAATGGTAGTTGTCCGAACGATTCAGTATTACTCAGCACTCATAAATACGTATTTGACGACCCTCGACCGCAAAACCACTTACGCTATTAGTGAGCCGTTATGTAAAAAGAGATATCCATGGGTTCTTCTTCATTAGCTCCTTCGGCAAAACAGCATCCTTGACAGATCCTTGGGACCTTTCACAAGTAACCAGACAATATTGGAATCACCACATAAGGCTCGAATCCTCGCTCTCCCAACAGAGCGCTTCAAAAGACGTAAAATGGTAACGAAAACTATGGCAACAAGGGAATCGGCGATATGAAAACGGCAAGCGCTTATAGCTCGAATCAAGGACCGTATCCCAGACATGTCGCCCGGAACCGCCACTAGGATCGTCGTTTTTCCTTCCGTTTGGCGGCTTGTTTCGGTACTGAAACTCCGGCAAAAGTTTAGCGCACGGGGAGTTGTGGAGCAGGTGGAAATTTGATCCCTCGCTGTCATGGATGGCTTCATCACCATCCAGATATGGATGACAGGTGAGAAGAGCTATAATTAGATCACTACTACGGATATCAACAAAAAGCGATTCCAGTATTGATTCATTCTAGAAAGCTTCTACGCTCGTCAGAAGAATGTTTTTATTAGTTATTTGCTTAGTCAAATACCAAATGTCCACAAAGTATAGCATTTTTCTCGTGTCGTATATCCCTGCTTGATTCATAATGCGGATCTAAGTGCCAAAGGATGCAGACCTTGCATTACCAGTTTCGTATTACACGGGGGACCCGGTCCCAGCATTATCTAGGAATCAGTCATCGACGTTAATTTCTTTCCTATTTAGATTTGCGAGGTCAAGCCCTAGCTGCCTCGGCACACTGGGACAGCCGCTCGGTACGGTCTGATTTCCAACAGTGTTTGATTGGCTGATAGAGCCGATGAAGGAAATCGACTTGTTTGACTAAGGAAGGGTTATTCTAACAGTCATTCGCCACCAATGGGAGCATCCCCGTGGTACTTGGTCGGAGTGGCCGACAAGAACTCCTTGGCGTTGAGCAGTTGTAAATATTTAAAGCTTCGTTTCGGCGCTTTGCTTTTCTGAATACATCGCTACTACATTCCATAATCAACAAGTCCTGTGAAAATGAAGTTCTTCCCTGCCGCCGTTGCTCTTGCTGCTGGTGTCGCCTCAGCGACCCCTGCTCCCAGGGCCTTCCACCCGAGCCAGTACAAGAAATCCTTTGCTACTTGCAAGGCTGTGGACAGAGGCGGCGGTGCGCCTGTTGATGTGAACTTGAAGCTGGCCTATGTGGACATCAACCCCACGGCAGAGAAGACGATTGTCATGGTCCACGGCTGGCCCTCTCTATGGACTACCTACCGACACCAGATCGACACTCTTGGCAAGGACTACCGTCTGATCATTGTGGAGTTGCGAGGGTTTGGTGATTCAGAGCACCCCGACGACTTGATCTCCTCCAATTCTATGCTTGATGTATGTCGAAAATCGATCACTCAAGGCTGACCAAAGGCATGTCAACTTGTACTAATACATAACTCCAGGTCGTTGACGACATCACATGTATTATGGACCAGGCCAATGTTCAGGCAGGTATCTGCATGGGCAATGATTTCGGTGCGCAGGTCTGCTGGAGCGCTGGCCGTGCGCGCCCCGACCGATTCATTGGTATCTTCAACGAAGTTGTTCCTGTGAGTTTCTTCTTCCAGTGTGTATATAACCCATTCTAACATATGGACGCGCAAAGTACGTCCCCAGCAGCACAGAGTTCATCAGCAACGAGGCTTTGGCGTCTTTGGCTCCTGGCTTTGGATACCAGATCTTCCTTTCAACGGACCCTAAGGCTGCTGCTGCAGAGCTCGACAGTGACCCTCGCAGCGCTATCCGGTCGTGCGCTCAGGTCGCCAATAGCACCGTTCCTTCGGACTTCTTAGTTGACCGCGAATCTTTCCTCAATGCGTGGTACAAGGCCAACGAGGAAGCTGGCCGTGACGAGATTCCGTTCTCTGGAATCATGACCAAGGAGGTTGAGGACTACATGGTCGCCTCTTATCAGAAGCAGGGCTTCTACAACAGTAGGCCATACTGATTATTCTGGCTCGCGCGCTACTTTGTTTACTAATTCTCGTCTTCGCCGTAGCCTTCAACGGATACCAGGAGCCCAACCGCAAGTTGACTTGGGAGTTTGAGCATAACCAGGGCAACTTCACCATCCCCCAGCCCACATTCGCTCTGTATCCCACCAAGGACCCCGTTGCCGATTGGGCGGCCGTCGCTGAGCAGCTTGGATCTGCCCACTACCTGACGAACCACTACACCGCTGTAAGTGAACATGGTATGACTTATGACACATTACTAATTTGTTGGTGATTCTAGACCCTCGAAACCGCCCACTGGGTTCACGAGGAGAAGCCCGCCGAGTTTGATGCCATCTTCCGCGAGTGGGTTGGCAACGTCACTTGGCCAACAAACTAAGATTGTTGGTTTGGTCATTACTCGATAGATGGATGGGTAGAGAATTCGAATTGTAGCTTTTAGTTTGCGGTTGTTTAGAAGTAAAATAGATTTTTATAGAGCCTTTTTATTTATGTGTATTCCTCTCATTACCAAAACGAACATGTATAGATTCTTGATTATAGCTATCACCATTGCCTACATATCATAGGCGGCTTATACTATGAAAATCAAGGAGTCGATGAGATTTCATGTGACCAACAAATTCATACATAAGATTTAAAAACTATATTATGCGATATTTGGCACAAATTCATATTTACCTCCTTCATGTATTGCTTAATGGATACAGTATCGCTGAACAGATTGGTGAGATTTTGCCAAGCTCCCGGGTAGGCTGCATCAAGTGGCGAAATAAGTACAGATATGAGGCGCTCAATAAGGCTCAAAGCCTAGACATCCATCACTGGGGGAGAAAGAATGCCATGATTTAAAATGTAAAATTCCATCCCCGTCGCTTTCGCCTATGTCTGATTTGTGATTTTGCCAGCAGCTTTTATGATTCATATCTCCAACTGGGTTTTCTGGGGATCGTGGTGCGGGTTTGCTAAATGATTCGTCCACAGAAATAATGCAAAATAATGCGAATTTATCCGGAGCACAAATATTATGAAAGCATATATTTAGACAATTCCAACTTCTAACTTGATGTTGACTTGATATCTCCCTGTTGGAGGTAGAAATCAGAAAGCAGTCTCAGCGCAGTGCTTTACCTCCATCTGGGTTTCGTCTTCTATCTAACGCTATGGGAAATGCGAAGTTGCTATGGAGAATGTCCATGGAATGCAGACTTAGAAAGCGGAAATCATGATAGCGGCAGCGCAGAGGGCGAAAAGGGTGGAGACGGAACCGGAAGCCGCGTCATTGCTGGTAGTGACAGTAGATGTCGCGCTTGTAGCCTGGGCCGCAGTAGTGCTGGTGCTGCTGGTCGTGGTGCTGTTTGAAATGGTAGTACCGTTCGAGGCGTTTGATCCGCTCGCTGTTGTGACGAGTGAGGTTGAATTGTTGATAGTGAGGTTTTCAGCTGAGACACTCTCGCCCTTGACGACGGTGATGCTCTCATATGAGCCAGAGGTGTCGCTGTAGACGTATTCGGTGATGCTCTCCGTGGCAGAGGAGTTACCGCCTGCGTAGTCAACAACGGACACGGACTTGTACCAGGCCTGGAAAGGAGCCTCGCTGAAATCAGTAACACCGCCAGCCCATTCGATGGTACCCTCGGAGTTGGTTGAGAGGCCGCCAGCCCAGGTACCGATCTTGAGCTGCATGGGAGTCTGTGGGAAACGAGTACCTGATTCAGCATCCGCGTAGTTCAGAGTTCGGACGACTACACTGTCAATAAGCCACTCAACCTTTGAAGATGTCCATTCAATTGTGTAGTTGTGGTAAGTCGAAAGCGGTGTAGTAACATCGTGGTATTCTTCACGATCATAGGTAGTAGTGTCGCCTTTGCCGAAGTAGTTGCTCTCGACCTCAGTGTCCTTCCC
Organism: Clonostachys sp. G952; assembly: GCA_027569935.1. Classification (NCBI taxonomy): domain Eukaryota; kingdom Fungi; phylum Ascomycota; class Sordariomycetes; order Hypocreales; family Bionectriaceae; genus Clonostachys; species Clonostachys sp. G952. Next base: position 180,355 of record JAPDLB010000062.1, on the reverse strand, counting down.
GCCGAACCACTCCCAGTCAATCTCATCAAGATCCGCGGACTGCAGTACAACGGATGTGATGATGCCTTGCCCGACAGCCGCCTTTAGTTGAACTTCCACGCGGCCAAAGAAGATGTATCGCGATGTCGAAAGGGTGGGGGCCTGGGTATCATTCTCGATAGAAAAGAGGGCGCCATTGTCATCGTAGGTGATCGTGGTTCCGCTTGCGGCGGTGAAGTCGCTGCAAGCTCCCTGGGTGAAATCACAATCAATAGTCAAGTTGCCGAGGGCCGGAGCGGGATCACAGGCTGGACGTGGGTTAGTAAATCTTATTTCTGCTGTTGAAGAGCTTGGTCTAACCTACTCTTCTCGGTAGGATTGCAGTCGGTATATGTCTGGGACACGACAGAGGTAGCAAAAATGCAAACCACCGCACCGAAAGACTTGACAAACATTGTTGCAGTTCGTGGGTTGTTGAATAAAGTTAAAAGATATAGTTGTTGAACGAGTGATCAAGAAATGTTAAGAAGCGAGAGACAGGAAACAAGGAAACGCTAATCCTGTGCAAAGATATAGCCAGCCAAGCTTGAGAAGAAATTCAAAAATAAAATGCCTTAAATGGAATCCAATGTGATTATATATGGGTAGACTAATATCAAGTGGAGGTTAGCCAAAGTGGAGAGCGTTCGTCACTTGTGAGCCCATATCTATTTCCGAGGAGGCTGCGTCTCGGGGGATGATGAAAATGTACAAATCGCTAGACACTGTGGATTTATTCGTTATCGATAGACACCGAAGATGTAGATGGCACTATTGGCTGGAAAACCAATCGCAAGCCAGCGCTGGTGGTTCGAAAGAGAGGGACAGCACTTTCAGGGGGAAGCTCGCGTCATCGTCCGCGCGTCCGACCTGCGCCTCTACGGAAGCCCTGGTTCCTGCAGTAATGCGTCCCCGATGGATCCGCAAAAGCTTGTCAGTTATGCAGCATATGTTGATTGGTTACAATCATACCATTGGTCTGGTCTGATACTCACGACGGGCCGGGTTTCTCTCGCCCATGACGACCAGATCGCGTTTCCCAGAATCAAGTGGCCCATACACACCCAGTGTCTTGACTCGTCCCAGCCTTTTCGCTCGGAAAACCTATAGCGAGCTGAGTCACTATTCCCACTGCCACGTACTGGTGTCCAAGAGATCCCACTTCCACGGGTTCCATAGCGAAACAACTCGAGGGCTCAGAGTGGGCTAAGAATTAGCCCTCCATGATCGCCTTTAAGCGCTATGACCTATACCCGGACGCGACGTGAGTGTTCTCAAATCACAATCCGTATATCCTTGGCCCCAGTCGAACGCCCTCGTATCCCGTGGAGGCAAGTGTGCCCAAATGGGTCACTTTGCTGATGATGACGAGGAGCCAAGTATTTATCCTGGAAACCCGTATTACAATGGTCTTCGTGTGGATTCTAAGTATATTTTCGGAGCTTCAAACAGCTCTTTGAAATAAGTCATATGTCTGGATATGGCAATTGGATGTCGAATGGATGCAAACACGATGATGATGTCTGACCAAGCCTTTCCGTGTTCTTGGCAGAGTTTTTCCACGTGTTTTAGCTCATCACGGCAGACCCACATTTCATCACCCGTCTTGGCGATCTGACGTACCACCTTCAAGTGCCCCTTTTCTGAAGATCAGTTTCGTTCCTTATTCGTGTCAGTAATCGTGCCTACCTGCAGCTTCCGGGGGAGAGGCCCCCAAATCGGTCGTATAAGTTTGCTGGCGTTGTAGATAAAAACCTGGGTCAGATCGATCTTGCCATCCAGCACACAGCCTGCCTTCGTGAAAAGCCAACTGGGTTAGTGTGAGGGGTATGGAAAATGTGAAGTAAATGCTCAAAATATGTAACTAAGATGTAGGATAGGCAAAAGAGATTTCCACTTGAACAGCGCAAATCTAAGGCAGTGTATGCATGTTCGAAGTCTCGGATGGTTCACGGCAACTAATACTCGGCCGATTAGCCTTGAAAATGTCGACTCACCATCCGTCTCCATCGTTGAGGTCGCCTTCATGGCTATCAGCTTATCACCAAGGCAGAAAAATACTAAGCTGGCGATCGTTCCTAGAGGTTCAAAGAAAAAGTAAGCATCACTAGTCAGTCCCTTGATATGGCCTATCGACTTGACCTGACACCCACTCCTCTGCCCAACAATGACGACACTTTTCTGCGTCTGTTTGATGATATTACCGAAACCTCAATCCCCATAGCTGTCGTTACGTTTACAACAGGCCTCAGTGGCGATGAAAATACAATTGATGTATTTCTGCAAGTTGAGGAATCAATATACTACGAAACATCCCCAACATCTTTGCGCAACCCTCTGTGTGTTTACCATAATAAACCTTATTATGAGCGAGCTGACGCATGCGTTGTGGTAGTGATGCTACTACATGTGAAGAGGATAGTGAAAAGAATATCGTGGCACGGACTATTATTGATTCGACAAATAAAGCTCTTCGCTTCATGCGGGAATGACTATACTTGCTAACTATATTTTTTGCCACCAGTTCATGCATTGGAAGTTTGCACTTTACACTCCGGAATATCCAAAGAACTAACTGAGTTCCTCCACAAACATCAAGCTTCCTTATTTCGGAATTTTCAGACATTATTCAATATTCTATGTTCTTCCTTCAGCTTCTATATCCTTGCAGGTTCATCAGTATAATGTATGGTGCTTAAACGATAGCCCGCAATAGAAGGCCAAGGGATATGGATATAGACATTCAAACTTCTTTGGGGCTGTCACCACATTAATTGTGCCATACTCTTAAATTGAGGTGCATGAGGCGTAACAGAAAAAAAGTATCACCCTACTAAAATTGGCGTGGTGAGAGTTATGGAGCTCGTGATAATTCAGGGATACATAAACATTGAAGGCAAGGTCCTCCCTCTCCGCGAATACCACACCTACTGCAATTTGGAGATCTTGGAGAGTTTTGTGTGAGGTAGGAAAGAAGGAAAGATCGATATTGTTTTCATTTTGCAGTGAATGGTTCTGTTCATCATGTTAGTTCGTCTTTCCAAGTAATAGAAGCGGCGCTAGCCGATTATCTTATGACCCTCGCAGTTGGCACATAGTTAGTTTATGGTAGGCTTTAGTTTCTCAACTTCATCGTCTGTTATGTTCCGCTTCTTTTTGGCTTTCTCCTCATAGGGATCATAGATACAGAAGCGGGACCTTGCGGTTCCTTCAGGTTATGGCTGCCAGATGTGCTTCCGGCTTGGTTCCGGTGCGGTAAATTCTAGTCCAAGACGTGTTGACCCAGGGCTACACTGTGTTGGCACGTTGGGCCTTTGTGTCCGTCTTTCTTGCGGTTATAAACCGAACACGAGCTCAGGCTCTACCTGCCACCGATATTGGAAGCGAAGACTCCACCCTGAAAATAGTGGAAAGATGTTTAGTTTGTTGCCCCTCCTCTAGTGTTGAGGGTAGATAATGCAAGTTTTGTATGGTACTTTCCGTATTTGGAAGAGATCTAGGATGTGCTAAGAGAATTAACCCCCGTCGGCTTATCAAGCAAAACTTTCACATCCCGATATTCGGTTCCGGTTACCGATGTTCTGTCTATTTATTGGCCTTCGTGCTCCCTAAGATCCAAAGGAAGAAGCATTTAATTAAACAAAGAGAAACAAGAGTGAGTTTCTCATGGCTACAACAACCGTTCTTGAGCTTTCCGAGCTCTCGGAGCACTACAATGCGCCTGTTCGCACCACCAGCAAAACCTTGCGCGATGGATACACCACTTCACCTAAAGCTTCTGGATATGCAACACCTCCTCGGCAAATTGAAGCAGCAACCACAGTACTGACTGGACAGCCTGAGTTCTCCTTGCCACCTACAGACAGAGGAAAGAGCGCTTGGTTGTTCCTTGCTGCAAGCTTCCTACTCGAAGCCGTTGTTTGGGGTAGGGTTATGCTTCATGTAATTCAGTTCTTATGCTGTGCTGACGCGTGTTTAATAGGATTTCCCTTTTCCTTTGGAGTCTTTCAAGATTATTATCAGACCGATGAGCCTTTCGCTGGGTCATCTGGTATCGCAACTATTGGAACTTGTGCTATCGTACGTTGGACACCCCCTCACATACCTTGCCGCTACTGATACTTGTTTCAACCGTAGGGTGTTAGTTACATGGGCTTCCCCTTAGTTGTACTCTTGCAACGGCTTTATCCCCGCGCAACCAGATATGGACCTATAGCTGGTCTTTTGGTCATGTCTCTGTCTTTAATGGCATCCTCTTTTGCCACGACCGTGCCGCAACTCGTCGTAACCCAAGGAATATTCTACGCCATCGCGGCCTGCACATGCTACTGCCCATGCATGTTATACTTGGATGAGTGGTTCGTGTCTCGTAGAGGCCTGGCCTTTGGAATCGTGTGGTCCGGAACAGGTACCGGCGGTTTCCTCATCCCTCTACTGCTCGAGTTCCTGCTTGGGAAATACGGCTTCAGAACCGCTCTACGCATATGGGCTGTCACTCTTTTGATCGTCACAATGCCGCTCATTTACTTTGTTAGGCCTCGGCTCCCCATAAGCTCTTCCACGCACGCCAAACCTTACAAACTCCCGTTCCTCTTCGACAAAACATTCCTCTTCTATCAATTTGCTAGCATGGCTGAATCCATTGGGTTCTTTCTACCTGCTGTCTATCTACCTACATACGCCCGCTCCTTTCTAGGCGCGGGTCATTTTCTAGCTGCCTTGACAGTCATGCTCATCAACGTCTCGGCTGTCATCGGTACAATTGTCATGGGCTCGCTCACTGATAAGTTTGGGATCTCGACCTGTCTCATCATCTCCACAATGGGCGCCACACTGGCCACCTTTCTCCTCTGGGGCCTGGCCAGCAACCTAGCCACACTTTACGCCTTTTGCATCCTCTATGGACTTTTTGCGAGTTCATATGTGTCAATATGGCCGGCCATGACACGAGACATCATATCCAGTGCTATATCAGCGGACGAGTCACCTGCTGGGGAAAACAGGGCTGCCTCGTATGACCCGATCATGATCTTAGGTGTTATGACTGCAGGGCGTGGACTGAGTAATGTTGTGTCGGGGCCGCTCAGTGAGGCGCTCATCAAGAATCTTCCATGGAAGGACGAAGCAGCCTCGGCATGGGGAAGTGGCTATGGACCGCTGATTGTTTTCACAGGAGTGACTGCGGTCTTGGGCGGTACTACTGTCGTTTGCAAGAGGCTGGGGTGGATGGACCGCTATTAGTGTATTTTCAGAGGCAGGCATTTCATTCCCCAGCATGATGTTACGAAGTGTAAGGTGGACGATTGGTTAAAACAGGAGATGACAAAACCTGGCGTTCCATGGACAAAGCGTAGCATCATTCGGAGCGTGTGGGCTATCAATCATAAAAAAGCTGTAATAAGCATTATTTCTATATATTTCTCACTACATAATACATTCAATTTCAAATTACACAGAATTGGTAACTAAAACATGGTGTCGAGGAGGTAGGACGAAGAGTTGTTACTCTGCTGTCCCGAGTCTTCGCTGTCAGGCTGATGTCGAAACTGAAGGCTCGTGATATTCTGCGCGTGTGGTATATCGGAGCGAAAGTCTGGGAAATGGTAAAAGAAATCATTCGTCATCGCCCAACAGTTGATATCATATAGGCGGCTCTCGAATGCGGGTGACAAAGAATATGCTCCGGTCATGACGTTTCTTTGATAGCAATCTCGGAATTCGAAGGGCCACAATAATCGGAAGGATTCTGCAAAGACCTTCCAGAAGGTATTTGAGCAGTAACGGTGTTGGAAAAAGACAAAGCGTTCTCGGACTCCTGGCCTGGAGAGCAAGTGTCAGATAAGAATTCCCGTAGGGATAAGGGGAGAAGGTTGCTACTAACCATACAAAGAAATCAACGGCCGGGGAATGTGGCAGCATTTGAGATGGCCTATGTGTACGTCAACAGTCAAATATTGTTCCAATGGGGAGGAAATCAAGCAAGAATCTACCTACCTGCCCTGCAGCCACGGCGGAAGTTTTTCCCAGCGTTCGTTGGAAGTATCGGCTTGACACCGGAGAATACGATGCATCATAACCATGATTGCTAATCTTTCCACGTCCCTACATCCTCGGAATTGGAGGGTGTCAGTTTGTCGTAGTATTTGCCATAAGGGTGGTAAGTCTCCGCTATCGAACGAATTCCATCCCCGCAGAATGGCGCGAACGGGCAAGTCTTCGGATGTTTTATCCTCTATCCGAAGCGTACTCTGTGGTAAGGAAGGATTCAGGCCGAGAATTTGATTTGCACTCTTCCAGATGCTCGAATCGGCTGTGCCGGACGAACTAGTGACACCAACAGTCGCTGGGGGTAGAATACAATCGCAAACTCCCAAGGGCTCCGGTAGGATGAGGCCGTCCGATACAGAGAATATGGGCAGGGTTCCAGAGTCCAAGTCGAGCCGGTCGTTTGCTTCGACAACAGGTTCAGTCCCAGACTGACCAGCTCCTAGCAGAGGGCTAGCGATCGATTGAAGATCCAAGTTTGACTCTATCGCAAGGCCTTCTACAAAGGATTCCGTTGATGGTATGGACGAGGCGACTCTTGCTTCTCCCATAGCCTGCTGGCCACTCTGGTTACCTCCGAGCTGAGCAGATTCCGCAGCCTTTGGAAGCGAACATCCATGACGTCCAGCCAGATCGCTAATGGACTGCAGTGTCTCAGCCAGTCGATCCCGTTCCAATTTCACTAGGGCCAGTTGATCCATCAAATCAGCCGCCTTGTTGGTGGAATCGTGTGCTTTCATGGCTTCAATTGTCTCTTCTAGGTGAGCAATCCGATTCCGGTTGCGCTCTCGAGCGGCTCGCTGAGCTCGACGATCCAGCTCTCTCTTCTTGGCTCGTCTGCTAGCTGCATTGTTTTCATCGGCCGATGTTGGCGTCATGACTTGAAATCGGCTCTAGAGATGTGTGATTGGGTGTGTTTAGTCGATTGTTTCACAGAGAAACGGACGATGGATCTCTTCTCCAGCTGTCTGGTCAGATTACCCCGGGATTTAGGTATTTTGCGGGGTAGAGATCCGCCCATAGCAGTGGGATCCGGCCCACGTGACTTGGCCAACAGTCTCTATTTCCATAGGCAATCATCATGAGAACTTTGATCTGTTTTGATTATACTAGTTATTACCATGTACTAAATGGTACTCTAGACCAATTTACGAGTGTACATACCGAGGGCCAGAAGCTGGAGCAAGTTTCTTCGAATGCTACCTACCTGTCATATTCTGATCAGCAACTCCGCACTTACCAATTATTGCACAAGGGGAACTTCGTTGAGTCTTCCACAGGGAGGCTAATGCTATGTCGGATTTCAAACTTTGGGATGGCTATATTGATGAGCTTTGAAGAGTTTTGTTGGCGCGCATATTCCAAAGGCCTAGGGTAGCTGAAATATTTGTTACATGTACCTACCTTCAATTGCCTGAAGGAATCTTTATTCTTCAAGTTTTAGCCGTGCATTTATATTCAAGTATTGCAAGTATCTATAATATCCTAGGATCATCCGAAGGATCTTATTTAATTATATCTACCAAGATGACTCATTATCTAGCGTCTGATCTTCGAGAGAACCATCTACCAGTTTCAGAGTGTGTACAACCATCCTGCCACATTTGGGTTCAACACTTTGCCAGCTCTGGCAGCCTTATTCTGCTTCCACAAGTAGATGTCAAGAATTGTAATCATGCTCACACTAACCATGGAGATGGCAAATGTCACCCATATACCGGTCTGTTTATCATCAGTGTCTACTTCCCGACGAAAGCAACTAGAGCGCTGTTACTTACCGTATAGTGTGGGCTCTCCTTCGCAATAAACACGGAACTTGCAATGATCCCACCAATCCCGCCACCGATGAGACAGGTGGCAGTACCGACGGCCCTCTTCGAGTGAGACATGATATTGTTGGCTTGAAAAGTCAAAACACCCGGGACACAAAATTGTAGGAATCCAATCCCTGGTGTAGTCACGTTAGCTTCATACGTTGGATAGACTCAACAGATTTCAATATCATACCTAGAAATGCGCCAAAATAGCGAGCGGCGTTGCCTTTTGCATAAGCAGTGATCAGCATGCCGGCTGCCGTCAGGATTTGATGCACCGCAATAATTGGACCTCGAATCCTGTAGCGATCGCCGAGCCACCCAGAGATAACAGCCATGATGGCGGCCAGAACATACGGAGGCCCGCTAAGGAGCTGAGACATTGCCCGGTTGTAGCCCATGCCGTCGCGGAGGATAACGGGGAGAAAGTATGAGTACGCGTACCCAGGCAGAGTTGACGCCATGAGATTGAAAGCCCAGAAATACAGCTTCCAGTCTTTGAGATGGTGCAATATCTTGGCAGCAGTGACTTCGTCTTCTTCAGCGTCACCTCGGTCCTCGTTAAGGCGGTTGATAACGAATTGTCGCTCAGCAGGCTTGAGGAGTTTATGGGCCTTTGCTGGGAAGTCAACAATGATGAACCACCCGAGCAGGCAGACTGCGACCGTTATGGAGCCCTCGATGATGAAAATCCCTATTCAGCTTTGGTTAGGTTTTGGTAGCAGAAGGGTGCATTGCATAGATGCGCAGGGAATGACATACAGCGCCACCCTTTGAGCCCTTGTTGTCCACTCAGCAACGTCAAAGCATACGCCAGGATAGCAGAGAATCCGCTGGCAAGAACCGAAAGAATCCAAAAGGCAGACATTCGCTTGCCAACTTCAAATCGCGTGTACCAGCAGGTGATCAAATATGTGCAGCCTAGCAAACGTCAGTATATCGAGCATCCATGCGTTAGGCAAAGGCGACAAACCAGGAAGAAATCCCGCTTCAAATACTCCCAATAGAGCTCTGCATAAGGCCATGGTACCCCAGTGGTAAGTGAACCCCATGCCAATCAGAATTGCACCGAATGACGCCCCCAAGAATGTCAGCCAGTTCGCTGGTCCAACTCTAGGCAAGATGAAATTCTGATATAATCGTTAGTCGATCTAAGGGACGATCGGTACCGTGCTATTGCAGACTCACGCTCGGAATTTCGAACAAGCTTCAGGAGTAAATTAGCGGCTTATCCAGGATACATGATGGCATGGAAAGCTTACATGTACGCCACGAAAAACACCATCACTAAAATGGTATATCGATCGCCAACTGCGAGTCCTAGGTCCTCTTGCATACCAGCAACTAACGCCAATCCTAGATTCGTACGGTCGACCAGGGAAATCGAGTACATTATCCCCAGAATTGGTAGAAGATTGATATCGATGCGTCGGCTGTGGCCTGGGTTAGCATGTTTTTCATGATAGAGAAAGTCGGGGATTGTTCTACATTATTCGTCTCTGCTCAGCTGGGGTGAACTCTGGAGCCGGTGCACCTTTCACTTCCAGGTCTTCAACATGATGGGCGTTGGGGGATTTAGCAGAGTCCGGGCCGATCGCCCCTGTGAGCTCTGCCATAGGAGTTTCGTCTTTGTTATGTTGTACAGCCATCTCTGAAGATTATAAATAGATGGCTTTAGGTGTGTGTCTGAAGGAAGAAATCAGGGTCGTAGTCGCTCAGAACAGGCGGCAATGATCCTCTTATGTTGGCTGTGTCCACGCAGGTTCACAGAAAACAGACCAATACCCCGCAAAACAAAACCTGCCGCTGGTATTTTTGCATTGTTACTTGGACCTAATCTCCCCCGCATTCTAGCCAAGCCGGCCCATTTCTCCAGGTCTAAAGACCAGATTACCGTTGAAACTGCACTGTAGCTGGGGCTGGCCGGGTACCAAGCGCTAATCCCGGCCATTGCTGATTGCTAAACATGTTAGCAGTTGAGTCAGACATGGTCGAGTCAGAAGTGATGGATGGCTGCTGGAAATGTATTCCCGCCGCCCCAAAACCAACTTTTTGTGCTAGTGTCCAATAGCTTAGCATACTTTAAAATACATCCATCCGATTGGTGAGCATATGGAACAATTTATTCTTTCTGTACAACTGGTATGTGTTCTCATTGAACATATTTTCATCTTCTTTCGTTTCAGCAGGCTTGGATTGCCTGGACTCAATGAAAGGGGCACTTTGAATATGAGAGTAAGGGTAAATATAACCGAGACGGCTATTTAATCTTGCTATGTGGATTCTCAGCTTTCTATATATTATGCGATGAGCTTTGTTGAGAAGGTGTGAAAGAATGCAAATACGCGATTGTATTGTTTGATTTGAACTGGGTTAAATCCCCCTCTCAAAACATCTGTCTGAGATCTTACGCTCCAAACTAAGAGTATATTTGGAGGTAGACATTCTCAACCATCTGTGAGAGATGCACTCCAAGCACCTCAAAGACTACTTTCCCTCACGGTCAAGTCAAAAAAGTCGCGAAAGTCGTCCATGGAAGTGGCCACACTCGTAGCGGTAGATTGTGATTCAATAGGACCCCCCGCCGCGCTTTGTAGTTGCAAAAGCTTCTCCCAATCCTCATCTAAAGCCTCCGCCGTATCGCGTATGCCGAACATAGGTTGGACCATCATCGCTCGTTCGGTTAGATCTATGGTAGGGGTTGATTTATCCTTGAAGACGGTCTCTAAATATGCTGGAGCATCTGCCTCCTGGAAAAAATAACTTCGACTAAGGCTGAATTCGATAGTAAATGCTATTCGCAGATACGGGGCCGGAGATGATGAGAGATTCCTTCTCCATTCTCGATCTCTGGTAGCCTCGCTAAGGCGCGACTCACCAAGGTCGATTACTTGTCTAAGGATGCTCTTCACCCACTCGACACCATCGTATGTTTGCTCGAATTTGTTCATAGCTTCAGTCAAGGCGCCAAGGCGACTTTTTCTCAATATTCTAGCAGTGTAAGAGTCGTCATGGGTGGTGTAGAGATCCAAACTATGATGGATAAGGGGGAAAACTATCAATGCAATTCTAGAACCTTGCTGTTAGAAAAGTGCTGAGCTGCGTCGTTGCCGTTGACTACTTACGTGCTAATGGGAAGCAATGATATTAGATCCTCTTTTAAAAGACCATCAAGGCAGTCGGAGAGATCCTCAGATGCATCCTGGAGCTCGCAAAATAGCTTAGAAAGATATGACGGCCTGAGCATGGTATATGGTGTACCGGTAGGAATTACCATGGTAGTGAGCAGTATTTCGTAATGGGCTAGTGCTATTCCTGCAGAGCTGTAAAGAGGCTTGTTAGAACTTTTTCCATCTATGAGTGATGCACGACATACTGATAATACATGTACATGACATGAAGTTGAACTGCGACGGCCTTGCACTGTTCATCATACTTGCTAGCGCTTCTGAGTTGCTCAAGAGAGCAGGAAAACTCAGATTTCGTCACTTGGTGCCACATTCTCAGGGCCTCCTTCACTGTCCTGACTTGTTGTAGATATGGAAGCCATTGTTCGTTGTCTCCATTTCTGGAGAATTCAAGGCGGTGGGCGAGGTTGAGTAGATCCGTCAACGAGACACAGAGGTCTACGATCCGCAGTAGGATTCGTATCAATGAAATTTTGGCTTTCTTGCAGTATACTCCTGATCCATCGACTTCACCAGCTAGGTCGGAATGATTCAAGCGTCTGTTTGAGTCGAAGTCGAAACTTTCGCGGTCGATTTGAATCCTTCGCCGCACACCAAGAGATAGTAGACGGTCGCGAATGATACAACACCACCATATCCGTTTGGCCAAGTCTTGATGCGCGCTGTGACTCTCAGACCTTGGGCCTTGCTGCCGGCCGTAGAGATGTGCCCCCTCGGCCCTAGCATGCTCTATTGCTATGGAGAGCCACTGGGTGTTGGGCTTCATCCCCCTGGGATTCGCGGGCGGTGTCCAGGATGTCAAGAGTAAGGCCGCCTGGCTAATCGTAAACGAAGACAGTTCGGAATTCATATCGTATAAGATCTGGGAAGGTGTTAGTAATTACGGAGGGTAAACTTTGATGTGTTTAGCGAGTGTAGGGGTACTACCTTCGCCCGCCGGTAGAATTCTGCCCGGGCAGATCTGTTAGAGGAGAAGCCCAAGGACTGAACTATTTCAGGTGATACATACTGGTTGCCGTCAGTGACCCGGTGAACAATTCAAGCATGACAAACTGTGACGTACGTTGCATGAAACAAAGAGCATCGCTTGGATGAGTAAAAGAGAAATATGCTCTTTTGGGCCATCCTCCCCCCTATAAATTCTCCAAAAGCGAGCCTCATCCATCATGGGCAAAAGAGGGTGGATATATAAGAAATATTGCCGGATGAACTCGTGGAGGATCGGACGAGTTGGCACCCGCAGGCAGGACTGCGATTCTAGGAGATTTAAATCTCTGGGGGAAAGATGAGACAGGTCATTACGGCTAAGGAATGGATGATATGTATACAACACATCACTGTGTGCTTCTTTCCTGCGTGAATCAATCGGACGCCTAAATTGTACTGTGGGTGCCAGCGACACAGATGATGCCATAGTATCTAGGAGGGATCCCAAAGCTAGCACATCTACCTCGCATGACGGAAAATTGTCCATTGAAGTTGAGGTTTCGTCTCGTGCTAAGGTGTCTGTCGGGGAAGAGGACTCCCATATAATCGGCATAGCATTGAGAGAATCTGTGGGATAGGTAATAGAGGACGTGTCAGCTGTTGGCTTGTTTTCTTCCAATGAAGTAACCAAGCTATGTTTTCGTCGCTTGGGTGCCCTTTGCATTTTCTGCATTAGTGATGATCGTGGCATAAATACACGGCACCGATAAAGGCATACCTAGATGATGAGCGGCCCACAACCTCACACTCCGTGTCGTCAAGGCGACAGTTGGCGCAAGGATAGCCTCGACGGGAGACATCACACCGTATTTTTCGGTTGCGGCAGTGAAGACACGCGACGGAGGCTCTTTGGCGATTGGGACGGGGGAGTTGTCTTGTGCCGATCACGGCAGCTTCCGGTGACGGTTGATCGTGAGTGAGTCCCATGGTGGCAAGCGATGGGATTGGGAAATAACATATGCCGACTTCGTTGTCTTGATGAAGATGGCCAATTTTCTTGCCGAGTACATCACAAACCCAAGCAATACCTAGCCAAATGAAAAGACCATGAAGGGGGCATCCTAGAGGAAACCGAGAAGGATCAGATGGACCCAGAGGGGTCACGAGACTTTAGCCAAGACCATCTGCACGTAGGAAGACCATGGGACGAATCTTGCTACGGGGAACACTGGCACACAAGTTCACCTACTGGGAATAGTCTTTCCCCAGGTTATTCGATATTGGTGGAGGTTGATCCACACAGTTCAGCATTACCCCACACTGACTCGACTCTGTCGAGTCAGACTCTCAGGACCAATCATAACATGAGCATATAATTTCTGGTAAGAATGTAAACCTCGGGAAAACAGGTGGCGGGGCTTGTTTACCCGGGTCAACAATATCAAAAGCCATGGACACATTTGCCTTTGATACTGGCACTATGACACAGCCCAAGCCATGTCAGCGCCAATTCCAACAGGCACACAGCCACCCCAGGGCCTGAGCTTTCTAAAGCTCACGGTTCCTAGGGAGCATGTTCTCTTGGCTCGAATGGACCGACCTTCGGCCCTGAATGCGCTCTCTTCAGATGCCCTGCGGGAGCTCGACTCAACATTGGACTGGTATGACGATGAACCAACGCTCCGCGTCATGATCGTCACCGGCACCGGTAGGGCTTTCACCGCCGGAGCTGATCTCAAAGAATGGCGACGTACTTTGGAGGGGAACAAAGGAGAGCGCTTTGGGCTTCAGAAAGGTCGCACCCCATTCACACGGCGTAAGGGGAAGAAACCCATCATTGCTGCAGTCAATGGGTTCGCATTGGGAGGTGGATGCGAGTTCGCGGTAAACTGTGACCTCGTCGTTGCGGCAGATACGGCCATCTTTGGCCTACCCGAAGTCAAGCGCGGACTTGCACCGACTGGTGGTGTTCTAACACGGATAGTTCACACCGCTGGGATGCAGATTGCTTCAGAAATCGTCTTGACAGGAAGGCGGTTAACCTCACAGGAGATGCACGGATGGGGTATTGTCAATAAGGTGGTTCCCGAGCGTGAAGTTGTTGGCGAGGCTCTCCGGTATGCGTCGATGATTGCAGAGAATAGTCCAGATGGCGTTATTTGCGCGCGAGCCGGCTTGCGGCAAGCCTGGGAGACGGCAGATGTTGAGCAGGCGACCGAAGAATGGCACCGGACATATTTTTCATTGCTGGAGCGTGGTGAAAACATACGTGAAGGCCTGAGGGCCTTTGAGCAGAAGCGGTCTCCTGTTTGGAAACCCTCTAAGCTCTAGACATTATGGATGTATCAACAGATTATTGTGTTCTTGAGACTGCTCATTACCAAACAGCCGTTGCACCCCACAAATTGATTTCGTCAAGATTAAGTTAAGTATTCTTGAAGGTTAGAGTTCGCAGAGATCCTCAAGCATACTCACTCATCCGCCATCACCGAATCAGAGCTTCATAAGATATGGTTCGGGTTAGGTGCTACCACGTTGTAACATGTGACTACATAATTAATTACTGTGAAAGTTCGAAGACAAAGTAAAAACAGCAATGAAAGATGGCACGCCGGACATCTTAGAGTGGTGAATACGAAGGGCAAGAATAGGCTCTACTAGCTTAGGGCTACATCCATGCAGACAGTAAACTCTGGAAACCTTCATACCGATGACTCACTCGCTGTCAGGAAAAGGCGCTCATCAGATAACTATTTATTGTACCCTCCTTCACCTAACTTCCTTCATACACTCGTCTACTATCCAACCCATACACTTCACCACACCAAGCTCAAGGCTTTTCACCTTGTAAGATAACCTGGTGAGTACCTATAGTCCCTTGGCCAGAGCACTTACACGTCCATATGTGTAGCCTTCGCTATTTATAAACACATCATGCTAGACACAATAGTCGCGGCACGCCTTCTCTCAAAGTCTACAAGATCATTTGGACCGAGTTGACGAAGCCAAAGGTTAATATAGGCGATCCAAGGCATGGTGGCTATGCAAACGTAGTCCCGGTCAAGACGTTCAAGAGGCTCAGCTTGCTCTAATTGATCGGGACTACGTTCGTATTGCCAGTATGATTTGGTTCGCTTTTATCAACCTTTGGCTTCGTCAACTCGGTCTAGGTGAAATGTGACTGGTTTCTATTATTAACTTCACGAGAATGGCATTTAGAACGATATACCGCATTCGGATAAAAAAAAATTGACTGCCCATTTCTACCATTGCTATGTATTATTATATGTGAAAATTGTTGTGAAAACCGAGGTCGACTGACATTTCTCATCAATCATCACTCAACAGATTAATCCAAATCAGGGTCATCAAGAGGCGGTGTCAAACAGTCGGCAACCCGCTGGGAGTTTTGACTTCTCCTCAGAGCGCACATCTCGACCGAGACTCCTGGTCCAAACGCGCAAGCCATGACAAACTCGCGAGGGCCACCTGATGGAGCTATATCATCCATGTCTTTCGCTCGCAGACGATTCAGGACGCTAAATATGGTCGCAGAGCTTGAATTTCCATGCTTCATGTACGTGTCGTAGCTGGCACGTAGATGGTACGGCGTAATGCCCATCTCCTTTTCTGTTCCTGTCAGAATAGTTGCACCGCCAGGATGTAGTGCCCAGTCAAAGTCCTCCGCATTTTTCAGGGAGCGAGGAATGGAAGGGACAGAGGCCAGTATGTCTGAGAACGCTTCCGGGACGGCGGCACAAGCGACCTTTGGCACATCTGGGGTAAGAACCACCTTCCAGCCTGACAGAGAAAGTCTCAGTAAGTTTACTCATCTGAATCTAAAGAATGGAGAATACTTACCGAGCGGGTCGGAATCAAATCTAAGGTGCTCAGTGGTGTCCGGGATAACCCTATGATCCCACCCAAGAACATCATAGATAGGCTCTACGTAGCCTCCAAGATCATTGCTGAGGATCACAGCGCTGGCGCAGTCTGAGAAGAGCGCTGGGCCGATCCTCACCTCCTGCAATTCGTTGATGCTATCAAACTCACTACGCACTAGAGGGGTGCATAGTTCTAGTGCCACACAGAGGATGCGAGCTGGTTTACGCTGGGCGGTGCGACCTAGGGCCAGGTTGGAAGCAGTTCTGAGAACAGCAAGCCCTCCGCTACATCCCACTCCCTGCAGAAGAACCTTCTCTACTTGTTGCTTGATACCAAGGCCGGCCACGACTAAATTGTCGAACCCCGGGTTCGCATTGTCAGTGCATGTTGTTGACACGACATGTGTAATGTCCGACAGCCGGATGCGTGACTCCTCAATGGCTTTCTGCGAGGCAGTGATGGCGAGAGGGACGCCGTCCTCGACGAACACCTCATGCAACTGCGAAACAGAAGGGGCAGTTTCTTGATTGACTAGTGGGTGATCAATCGTCCCAATGGAAGACCTATTTTCGATCCCAGTGAATCGGTTGATGGACAGAACTTTGTTCATGCTGCGAAGGCCACAGTCAGCCGCATTCGTCTCACTGTCTTGCGAATACTTAGATCAGTCACTTACGACGGGGTGCTTGCATAAAATCTTTTACTCAATGCTTCCAAGTCATCGGGTGCGAGATTGAAGCGTGGATATTGCACACCAACTCCAATGATGGAAAGTCCTAGCTCCCCAAACGTGTTGTCTACCGGAGACATGATGATGATGATTTTGATATTCAATAGTTTGACCAAGGACCGAGTGAGAAGATGAATCTTGTTGAGAGGATGGATGCTTGCGCTTGTGAAATCAGAAAAGTGAAGAGAGGCCCGGGATATATATCCTTAAGAAACGAAGCATTCACAACAAGGACAGATAGAACACACAGCACTGTAAGCTAGACCTGCCCGTAACCAGACAAGTCCCAGCTAGCCAACGGCCGCCACCATTGCAACGCAGACTTGTGGCATAGCCCTACATAATTGAGGCTATGCAAGCTCAGACCGGACAAATACCATCTTAGACGGCGCCTCCTGACCCTTCCTAGAAGGCGGACACGGGGCATTGTCCGGCAGCAACGCTTCCGCCGCTGTCAAATCACCATACAATCAGTGACAGCCCTTGAACCCGCCGTCAGGGTGGAGGGAGTGGAGATGGTGATATGGTGTTGAACTCAGTCTTGGCACGGCGGCCGCCTCTCCCCACATCCATCTCCCTGCTGCCCCTATCGATCTAGCCGAGCCGAATACGTGTGTTTTAGTGTGCTGACACACTGCCTGAAGAGGCAAAAGGCATCTCTGACTTGATGTAATCCTGCCACATCACCATGTGGCTCAGGGACTTTGGGTTATCTCATTTTTCGCTGACAAATTGGGAAGACTCACGTCCATCTTCTCCATTCTGAGCCAGAAACCGCCAAGCCGTGCCCGAAAATCCATCACTGCATCCTCTGAACTCAAGAACACACTGCCTATTGCAGCTGCCGCAAGTTTCCACGTCCGAATCCTCCTTCAAACCCTTGAATCAAAGCCATGAATCCTGTCATCAAGCTTCCTTTTTTGCTTCACACGGTGGTAGAGACCATTGCGGCCTTCACCTTCATTTTCTATCCGCAGCGGCAGATATCATGTCCTTCCGATGACATGCGCCTAGTGCTCCAATGCTATGGAGGCTGTCTTCTATTTACCAGCCTCGCAAGCCTGGCCTTGCTCTGCCAGCCAGAGGTTGATCGAACCTTTGGTATGATGGCCCTTGCCTTTGCATTTTGGCACCTCTGGCCTACATACCGTGCTGCTTCGAGGATGGTCCGGCGGAAGGAGAAATGCCAGGTTGAAACGGAAAAAACTTTGGGAGGACCGCCTGCTCACTTTGCCATTCATGCACTACTCTTCATGTTGTTTGTAGTCTCTGGAGTCAAAGTGCTGGGTAATTCACCAGGTCGAGGGCTTGACAGCGATTTGTAGTTCCCGTACATAATTGAGTGCAGGATGCAAACTCGCCAGTATCTATAAATCCCCCAAATTCAAATTCAAATTCTATAAAAATCTATCAAACTATTAAATTGGAGATCGAACAATGTTCTTTCCAGCTATGAGACCATCGCCCTTGCTCATGAAGAAATCCCTCCCCTTTGTAGTGGTGATGCCAAAACCAGGAACCCTGAACCAGCCATACTGTCCAGTCCCTTTATTCTTCCCCAGTGTAACAAAGACTTGCGGAGTAACTGTTGATGGGAGTGGCTTCACATTGCCTCCAGTGAGGACGGCGTGTAGATTGCTGCCAAGGTGCAGGGCTTGCCTCTCGGCGTAGATGAGCTGCTTGCTCTCCAGATTGCCAACGTCGCCTACTCCCCAGACATTGTGCAACCCTTGAACCCGTAGGTTTGCTTCTAGCTTGAGATTCCCGCGATCATCGAGGAGATGAGTCGGCACGAATTGCGTGTTGGGTCGGCTTCCGTACAATGGGAGGTACAGATCTGCCTCCAGGTTGCTGCCGCTGGAAAGCTCCACGACGGTCTTGCCGGTATCGGTTTTGGTGGAATTGACGGCGCGTGCATTGCGAATCAGCTTCGCGCCGAAACCGATGAGGTCGTTTGCCGCAATCTTCCCAACTTGGGGCATGAAACCACGGAGAGGGTTGTCACGCTCGAGAATGACAGTGATGCTCTTGGAGCTCCCGAAATAGGAAGCGAGCTCCCCAGCTGTCTCGATGCCAGTTGGACCAGCGCCAGAGATGACAATAGATTCTGCCTGCTCAACTTTGGCTTGCAGCTCGCGCCAGGAGTCAAGCATATCCTCGTGGGATCCAATGGTTGTGAAAGGAAGCTTAGTTGGGTAAGATGCGCCCGTAGCTACAACGAGATGAGAGTATTCGATGTCCCTTGTCCCATTGCCGACATTGACTTGTGCTTTATTGCTCGCAGGATCAAATCCAGTCGCCACCCCAACGATGAGCTCAAAAGCATCTTTCGGATACTGTTCAAAGCCAGGTGCGATCTCACGGAAGATCTGGTCATCTTGAACTTCCCCAGGAATAACACGCCGCACTGAGCCCAAGTTCCAAAAGTGATGCGTGGATAGCGAGACCAAGATGACTTTCAAATCTGTAACCTTGGGCAGCGTGTACTTGAGGAGCTTGTGAGCGATGCCGATTCCAGAGTAACCGGCACCGAGAATGACGACTGTGGCCATGATGATGGTGCAAAATTAGATGTGTTAATGGATAGGAGGCAGAGTTTTCTCACTCAAATCCGCATGCCCAAGTCGCAAGAAGATCCCCAACAATGGTTTCTAGTGGTTGTCTATTAACTTGGTACTTTAGTATAGCGAGAAACATGTCAATTCTAAGCGAGACATACTAATTCAGACTACAGGATCCCACTTGGTCCGATACATGGTAATGTGTGGCTTAGACTATGCCAGGGTATGATGATAGCCATGCTCTCGACACGGCGGTGACATGTCTTATGCTCAATATTGGTGGGGTTTGAAGACCGTTGCTAGCGGCGGCCGCGATCAAGAACTAACACGTGAGAGTTGGTGTGGGATGCGAGGGATGTCCCGAAAACGAGGTGTGGGATAAAGATGGGATGAAGCGAGGCGTCGATACGCGTATCGATCCCGGCACATGAGCCACCAAAGTTAGTTTCCGACATATCGGGAAGGGAGGCAGTGCAAGTGGATGGGGCTAGGGTGGTGATTATCAGTGCCCAACCGAGAGACGAGGGTCCATGTTCTGATGACATTCGGAGTGATGTTTGAGCATTAGGATAGTTCATGCTAAAAATTAGAATGGGGGTGGAATTGGTTACCTGTAGGTGTTCATAGCACAGACCAGAGTGAAACTTGACACGCGGCTGTTGGTATCGAGGACTACAAAGATGAATAGTCCAAATATTGTCTTGAGAGGACAACGGGAAGTTGACGAATGATTAAGTCTAAATAGTTTGACAAATAAAATATCTAATATCAGAATACTAGTTTCCCCTTCTACTCAGGGTTTTGCAACTACGATTGCCACTAAATCTTTCTACACACGATCCAATTGACATATCCAACAGGCCAGAGATGCACAGTATTCCCACTCCTCAACTCCCACCGGGATGTATCAGCTCCGCACGACCTCAGAAGAGCCTCCACTTCTTCGGGCTCTCTTGTCCGTAGAGACGAGACATAACCATCCCAGGCCAGAGCCGCCGGCAGTATTGGAATCAGCCACGAGAAAACCAAGGCAAGAGGCGACCTCCATTTCAACGCGTAGTATGGCGCCAGAATCAATGTGCCCACGGCAAGAAGCGTCACGGCAACAAAGCTAGCAAGACTTCGATCTTGCAGCTCAAATATGGCGAATCCATCGCTAGACTCCACCGTGTCCTTGAGAATTCGTGCAGCCAAGCAGTCATCGAAGTGATGAAAGGCCAGGTTGAAGAGTCGCATTGACTTCTTTCCATCTGCTGGCTTCACGAGGTGCCTGGGCGCCTTGGTGGCATCCACGGGCTTGCTCTCGTAGAAGAGATGGGGGCTGGCGGCGGCAACAGAATCCCAGTACTGTATGTTGGGATGAAGATCTGTAAGTGTGAAATTCACGGCTTTTGCATTTCCCTGCCGCAGATGCGCGTTGATGTAATTCTCGATAAAAGGTGTAGGCCCTCCTGCACCGGCGCAGAAGTCTACAAAACTGTAGTCTGAAATATCAGAGCCCAGTTGTTCAAGAAGCACTTGGGCAACGATCTTTGCTGGAGGGTGTGACTGAACAATTGGTAGAGGGAGCGTCCAGGTGACTGTCAGAGCTGCCTGGAACAACGTCCGCAATGCCGGTGGAAACCTACAGTGATCACAATACATTTAGCATTTTCCATTCATTTATCTGGCAGTGAATAATTCGAGGTACCACTTACCAAGGCTGGTCATCAATCTCAAAGAGATGCATTCTGCGAATCAGAGGGGCCATTTTCCACTGCTAAGCTTGGGTACTCTGGTTTTGTGTGTCTTTCGATAATGCAAGCCAAATAAGTTACTTCTGGGCTGCTTGATAACCATGAGAGAGTAATGCTGCAGGACGCAAGAAGCGCTTCGCTACTGAGCATCCCTTACTACTGGACGCTTCACATTACATATCTCCAACCATGATCTGGAGCAAGATGCTTCAGACACAAGAAAGGTAGCATATGGACGCTCGTATTCGTACCCCGCCTTATCTCCTGTGGCGGCCGACCGATGCCATGTAATGAGATGGAGGTGCGGAGATGACGCGGTGCCTCTCTCCCGTCCCGTGCGGAGGCAACCGACGGGTCTTTGCACAGCCCTAATTGTGGGTGAGTGGCTTCGGTAAACGGCATTGCCAATGCCCAACTAATGCACGGCGGCCGACCCTACCTTTGGTGCCAGGGGAGATGTGGCTAGCTGGTGATGATGACGGCGGGATGGTTTGAGGCTCATCGCCTACAGCGGCTCATATCAATCAATAAGTAACCTGGGACGAACGATGGAAAAGAAGAAGCCCACCATTACATTCATACTCTTAACATCAAATACATTATTTTCATTCCAATGATGACCACACAGCAAATGGTGTTGACCCGTTCGGAGGCCAAAGGTTCTCCCATGCGAATGGCGGAACTAGTCAAGGTAGGTGCCGTCACCTTCTCGTGGATTGATACATCTGGATCTATCTTGCAGACTTTGCTGACCATCTTTAGGTCCTCTCAACACTCAAAGGAGACCTTGCAAACATTACGGCTCCTCCCTCATTTCTCGCGCCATCCTCAGTGGTCGAAAATCCTCGCTGCTGGGCCGAGCGACCCGCCGTCTTCGCTGCCCCGGCACTTGAATCAAGTCCTCAAAAGCGCAGTCTCCTGGTTCTCCGCATGTTCCTTATTGGTCTCCGTAACCAATACTACATCGCGGGAGGGCCAAATGTCAGCATCAAGAAGCCCCTAAATGCGTTTCTCGGAGAGCTCTTCTTCGCGAAATACACCGACAAGGCTGGAGTCGCATCGGCAGAAGTGGCAGCGGAGCAAGTGAGCCATCACCCGCCCATCACGGCGATCCATGTGGCCAGCCGTGAGCATGGCATCCGTGCTGAGGGCTACTCTCGTGTGGAAATGACGTTTTCTGGGAGCCTCAACGTTCGCCAGACGGGCCATGCGGTTCTTCATATTGACAATTACGATGAAGACCATCTTTTGCCGCTGCCCACAGCCCAGGTGCGCGGGTTTCTTTCCACGTGCTTGTATCCCGAGCTGTGGGGGACGTACAAGATTGTATCCAGCAGCGGTTATATCTCCGAGATCACATTCTCAGGCGCTGGATTCCTACGTGGAAAGAAGAATTACTTCGAAGCGCGAATTTTTCACAAAGATGACGGCCGCGAAAAGCCGCTGTACGTAGCCTCCGGAAGCTGGTCCAAAGGTTGGGAGGTCAAAGACGGTGTGTCGGGCAAGATCATTGAAGAATACGACGTCGAAGCAGAGGAGAACTATCCAGAGCCTATGCAGATTGCAGATGTCAAGGATCAAGACCCATGGGAGTCACGGAGAGCTTGGAACGATGTGATTCAAGGAGTACGCGAGAGTGATTGGGGGAGGGTTTCTAGAGCAAAGCACATAGTGGAGGAAGGACAGCGCCAGATGAGACGAGACGAGAAAACGACTGGCGTATCTTGGCAGCCGTTTCTTTTTGAGAGTATTCCGGGTGAGGAGCACTCGGTCTTTCACCGCTTGACAGAGGGGATAAACTGGCATCTGTCGGCCTCTGAAACGAAAGGAGTCTGGAGGCTGAAAGATGGCGCACTAGATGGCCTCCAAACTCCATTCAGAGGTGCTTTGACGCCTGTTGGATAGGCATGTTGCTCTCGTTTCATTTCATTTCATTTTGTTATAGCTACGTAATACAAGGTTGGCAGTCTAGAGTAATTAGAATAATTCAGCATTATACTATCGAACCACCTCGCCTGGCTAGTCAACCCTCCCGTAGCACACTAAGGGTCTCTTTCATACAGCAAGAAAAGGAATTAAATTCTGCAAAAATTATTGCTTGTAGGTAGACGTACTAATTAACTCTATCTGTTTTTCTAGACAAGAATATCTTGATGGGATGTGATATTGATGATTATGTGGTTTTGCCTTCTGAATTCTTGATATCAGCGCCCTAAGTCCTCGAGGCCCCCTGGAATCATGGTCTTAGCGCGTAGAGAGGTGATTGTCCAGCCAGACGTGTGGTTCGATAGCAAAATCCTGAATCAAAATTCGTACACGGCGAGCAGTGGACGTAGGTGACATGCATTGAATTGGAGACATTACAATAGCGAGGCTTTGTCGGATTTTCGTATTCGCAAAGTCAGTATGGCAACCAAGACGAAGATAGAAAAGGCAACGATAAAGACAGTGATGCAACGATGCAGGTCCTTTACGCGTATTCGTGTGCTCCCGTCGGCCGCCCACACAGGATCCAGCCATGGGCCACTGCGGGCATCAAGCGCCCGTCTTACCTTTCCGTTATGAGTAGTCGTAAGCATTCATTCTATTAAACAGCGGCGGATAACTGCGCCCCAGAAACCAGCCGAACCGGTGATCAGGGGGCTGGGGTGTGACAGACATGTAATGATGACTTCATCCCATCCTTCCGCTGAGACAAGCTCTGATTCACCGACAATATCAGGGCGTGTTTGCCCTATATCCTGGGCCTTTAGCTGCCCAGCTGGCATTAATAGCCGCATGATCCACTAAAACACGGTCTCTTCCACCAAATCTCATCCTCGTGCCATCTGGCAAAGTCCACGGGTCAACAGCTACCCTACATCGTTGGTCAAGGGTTGGGCATTGCGATCTGAATCAGCATTTCCCACCATCGAAATGGATTTGTCGCATCATTTGGCATTATCTGCCGTGTTTATCATTTTGCTGTTTATCAGCGACAAATTGTCCAGTTGGATCGATGCCCCAAAAATTACTCGCCATGGCATCGCACTCAGGTGAGGCAACCAAATAATGTACTGAAAAGATAAAAGCTCACACTTGAACAGGAAAGCCCCTGATACGTTGCCATTCCTCGGCAACGGCATCAAATTCATACAGCCTCGCCAGAAATTATTTGACTGGTTCACCAAGTGCATCCACCGATACGGCCGTGAAACACTCCTCATTACTGTGCCGTCTTTGCCCCCAGGGGTCATTATATCCGACCCTGCGAATCTCGATTTTGTCTTCAAGAATGAGCCCATATTCCAAAAGGGCACATTCTTCAAAGCAAGATTGAACGATCTGTTTGGAAATGGAATCGTCAATTCTGATGGAGACCAGTGGAAGCGGCAGAGGAAGGTCGGGGTACAGCTACTCGCTGGCGCAAACATGAACATCGTCACCAGTCATGAACTTCCAGCCATCCTAGGAAAGACTATTCGACACCTTACTGAAAAGGCCGATGCTGCGGAGATGGTTGACCTGGACGCCAGTATCCTGGAAATTACCACACAGCTTATTAGCAAGATGGTGTATGGCGTTGAGCTGCAAAGTCAAGACAGCTTCACCCAGGCCTTTGATTACTCTGCTGGCGTTGTTTCTGAGCGCTTCCAGAACCCGCTGTGGCGCCTCACTGAAGTTTTCAGTAGCTCAAGGTTCCAAAGAGCTTTGAAACTCATAAAGACTCGAGGCGCGCAGCTCGTCTCACATTCTCTTTTAGCCAAAGACTCTGACCCGTGTTTCGGCAGCACCGATCTGCGAAGAGCTTCCCAGGGGTTCTTGCAAGGCCTTCGAAAGGCTCTCGGTAGCGATGACCTTGTCGCAGAATCAGCGTTGAACTTCCTCTCCGCTGGCAGAGACACCACCGCCCAGGCTTTATCTTGGACATTTTATTTGCTCATGAGGCACCCCCATGTGGTGCGTAAAATTAGAGAGCTGATGGGGACTTCTTTCCCCCACCATTCGCCATCCCAATCTTCTCACGGCGAACCTACCCAAGAGGCGGTCGCCTACATTACTGCCGTGTTCTATGAAACGATACGACTATATCCTCCAATTCCTTTTGAGATCAAACAGGCCCAGTCCGATGTGCTACTACCCGATGGGACTTTGCTTCCAAGTAAATCAATCGTGGTTTGGTGCACTTGGGCAATGAGTCGTTCAAAACACACCTGGGGAGAGGATGCTGCTGAGTTTCACCCAGAGAGATGGCTTGTTGACGGACGGATGAGGTACAGGGAAGCTGCCGAGTTTCCAGTCTTTCAGGGTGGACCGCGACTCTGTCTGGGTAAAAAGATGGCTGAAATGGTTGCTGTGCAGGTGATTTTGGAGCTGGTGTCCCTGTTCAACTTTTCGCCTGCTTATGAGGGTGAGAAGGTGAGTCGGAATCATTTGACATTGCCAATGGAAGGGGGTCTCAGTGTCTACGTCGAGAAGTTGTAATCATATAATCTATATAGTCATAACGAAAAGCGAATCATTCAGCCTAGACCAGAACACTAGAAAATTCCCCAGCCAAGTAGAGATGGAGCCAACGGGCGTGGAGGACTTTGATAAGAGCTCGACGGTGGTTGAAAGCCTAGCCCGATCAATTCTCTTGACATGGCGCTGGCACCCTTTACTCTTCAGGGCTTCACTGTCGTATCCTTGAAGAGACTTGCTTCTTTCTTCACCCATCTAACCATCCAATCGATCATCCGAGGCCCCTTTCCCCGCCTCCGCCATTGGCAACCTTGGCAGTTCACCCTTGCTCTGGCTTGGCTTGGCCTGAGCAGCCCACAATCCCGACAAACTGTAGAGTCATGTACCCGGAGTCCTCGCCAGGCCCGTCTTTCTGCAAAGTCGGATAATAACACATGGCCTTCCTGGAGGGGAAACCGCCACTTCTGGGCCCAC
Source organism: Clonostachys sp. G952 (assembly GCA_027569935.1). Lineage (NCBI taxonomy): Eukaryota > Fungi > Ascomycota > Sordariomycetes > Hypocreales > Bionectriaceae > Clonostachys > Clonostachys sp. G952. The sequence goes on along the minus strand of JAPDLB010000062.1, from coordinate 154,534 downwards.
TGAGCGAGTCTTCCTAGCTCACCCTCGAAGCCCTCGTGATGTTCAAACTCCATCGTCAAAATCTTTAAACTATGGAATTGGGCGAACATACCTGCCCATCCGGATTTAAGCATCAGCAAGTTGTGGCCATTCTCCATTGACTCCATGTCCTCTATCATATCCTGCCAAGAAGCCAAGCCCCGACGATATGGATTGACTTGAGGCGGATCGCTGATTGTCGAAGGGTCACCTCGCCCTGGGGGAGGCCTCGGGTAGTTTCGGATTGTAATAATAATTAGATGTTCCTAGCTCCTTGATGCTATCTTCAACTGTTTTCTCAATGGTATCGCGCTGTCATCCAACGTATGCTGCTGAGTATAGATGTGTAGATGTCGCATTTGGGTAAGCTGGCGCGATGTAAATCTTTCCAGATACTGGCCAGGGTCTTTGCCAGGCCCATGTATCTGGTAGCACCTGTGCTTGTTGACGCTTAAAGGGAATCATAGAGAAAAGGGAAAGTGGTGGGAAAAAAAGAATGGAATGGAGTCAAGGGAGAAGGGGGAAAGAGATGGCCTCAGAGGCTACACAGATTTCGAACAGACAACTCGACTAGTTGGTAGTTCTGCCGACAGAGAACCTTTAGCACCATCGTTGTCGCCAATTTACCACTGCTAATCTGAAAAAAGAACTCAGGTTAAGTTTCATTCTCCAAGCAGAAAATTTATCAACTCATCATCATTGTTCTACATAAGTAGCGACGGGGTAGGGCACTTGGGCAAGCTTTCAATAAATTAACATAGCGTAAGTCATACACCTATATATACCTTCTAGGTGAGAGTATTAGAGTTTCTTTTGCCCCCCAGAAAATCACAATAAAAAAAACAAGCTTAGGATTTTACTAGGTTCATTTACGCCACAGCCACCAAAGTCAGATATCAGCGAATGAATCGAAGAGGATTATACATACTGTTTTACCAAGATGTGCGTGCCCAATTATCGGTCTCTTTTGAGGTGAAAACACCCAATAAATTGGAGTAGGTTGGACTGAAAGACCTCGTGACCCTATACAGGGGAGAGTTCGAGTAGCTGACTCACACCAGCAAAAGAAAATGCCAGACACGACATCTCAACACAATGAATACGAAAGGCAGATTTAAGCTATGCTAGCCTAAGGCTACAATTGTGCTAGAAGGAAACTACAGCCATGTAGAAGAAAAATTGCTCAGATCACAGGTGGATCCGCAAGAGTTTACATGTATTGCACCTGATGGCAACAAAAAGGATCCAGCAGCTTCCCATGCAAGGCGTCCGTTTATGCAGGCCACGACAGGGACTGGACGAGCATATAAAACCCCCCGGTAAAGTACAACCCCCGGTAAAGTACCGGTGACATATTGTGGGAAGCCCTAATGTTAGTTGAGAAGGTCTTTGAACCAACTAGGAGCGCCGACGATGATATTGACCCACTGGACTACGATATCTGGTCCATTTGCGTTGTCAGCTCTTCCTCGATTTCAACTAGGTAGGTGAGAAATTAGAGATAGATCGAGAGCCGTGGGTCTTTCTTCAGGCGTAATTGATCAATACGAATACTCAAACGGGTATATATGGCTTAATGGACTTGCTGAGCACAATGCAATTTACATACTACCTACTCACCACCAATTTCGCTCCCTCAACGTTGATCGCTCTGATGTCTTTGCTTGATCTACCCGAAGAATTGCTTTATGCTACGTTTGAGCACCTCGTGTCAGAAAATGATATGAACGCTATTGCCCGGACCAATCGCCACCTTTATGGATTGTTCAATGCTCTCCTCTATCGCCACAACGTCGAGTATTCCGATGGCTCAGCCTTGACCTGGGCTGCCAGGTATGGACACCAGAATACAGCACGGGCGGTCTTAGGCGCAAGTGCACGTACTGACACTATTCAAACTCGAATCCAAGGAGCATTGGTCTGGGCAGCAGAAAGAGGCCACAGCGCCATAGTTGAGTTGTTGTTGGAGAATGGCGCTGATGTGAACGATGGTGACGCTCTGCAGGTGGCTTCACTTGGGGGCCATGAGTCGCTGGCGAGGCTGCTCATCAACAATGGTGCTGATGTTAACTGCCAGGGCGGAGCATATGGCCACGCCCTCCAAGCCGCTTCCTGCAAGGGCCACGAGCTGGTGATGAAGCTCCTCATCGACAACGGCGCCGATGTCAATGCTCAAGGTGGAGCGTACGGCAGTGCCCTCCTCGCGGCTTCCCAGGAAGGTCATGAGCAGTCAGTCAAGCTGCTCATCGATAGTGGCGCCGATATCGATGCCCAGGGGGGAATATATGGCAATGCCCTCCAGGTGGCTTCCTGGAACGGCTACGAGCAGCTGGTGAAACTGCTAATCGACCATGGCGCCGACGTCAACGCTCAAGGCGGAGCACTGGGCAGCGCTCTTCAGGCAGCTTTGATCGGGCGCCACGATGAGTTAGTAAAGCTGCTGATCAACAACGGTGCTGATGCAAACACCCAAGGCGGAGAGTTTGGCAACTCCCTCCAAGTGGCTGTAATAAACGGTCATAAAGAGCTAGTGAAGCTGCTGATCAGCCATGGCGCCGATGTTAATGCACAAGGCGGGAAATTTGATAACGCACTCCAGGCGGCTTCTTCTAGAGGCCACGAGGAGCTTGTGAGCCTGCTCATCGAGAATGGTGCTAATGTTAACGCCTAAGGTGGGCACTTGAGAAGTGCGTTTCCAGCAACTTCATCGAGAGGCTATAGATCAATAGCTAAGCTACGACGAGATGTGTGTTCAAACACCTTCCAATAATGTCAAGTAGCGTGGTCCGGAAAACTTTTGAGCAGGATTGCTATCAACTGCTTCTTAACTGATATGGATACCACGCCCTCTACGAATAGAAGCGCAAATTATCAAAGACCACTTTGCTATGGATCAAGTCTGGAATACTGAAAGATTTATATGCTACTTAGGAGGCACGGGGCGTCATAGCTGGATGCGGTTTAGTTCAATGATAAGTCAGATGAGGAGGATGGGGAGAAGAGATAAAGATCCAACCATCAGAATGTCACTACCATCCGGGATCTGTCTCTCCCGCTTTCCCAGCATGATGTTGAAAAGTACATTTCATCACTCAATGCCAGCATCATGAGTTGTAGCGTCCGCCGTATTGAGATTGCGTGTGATCCATGTCGCCAGGGCAAGCGAAAGGTCTGGCACTCCCGTTCCTACATGTCATATTGATGAAGTCGAACCTGACCAGATGTCCCCAGTGTGATGGCGGCCGCCCTGTCTGCAATCTGTGCCGCCGCCGTTCAAAATGTTGTGTGTACGGGTCAAGGCGCCCGCCCTTATCTCGCAAGTATGTATATCTCACTTCATGCAATTGACCTTGGCGGAAGTGTCCATGTGAGGCTCACTATTCGTAGGGACCGCACCGAGCAACTGCATTCGGAGATTACCCGCCTCAAATCGCTTGTTGAGTCGCTGGCTGGATCTTCGTCAGACACAACAGCGAGAAGACTACGAATGCCGAGCCCGTCACATGCTCCAGACGCTCACCCGGACGGCCATGGGCTCGACTGGACTTCGCATGCAGCCCAGGAGATTAGTCAACTGACGCATCGCCGGATAGACCCTGGAGGTTTGGGCTCGGCCAGTATCTATCAGCTAGAACCTCGTCTCGACCCAGAGCCCGCCGCCTCGTCCAACCTGGACATGGTCCCGGCGTGGCCTTCGAGGCTCCACGACTACGAATTTCGCCAGAGGGCGTTTCAGCACTTCTCTGATCGCATAAACCGCTTCGAGTGTCTCATCGACGGCGAGTATCTGTCAGGGCTCTCGTGTTCCCTCGACCAGCCTTACCACATCTTGCTGCTCCTCGTTGCCATCATCAGCGCCTCAACCATCGTCACGCGGGAGCACCGCATCGGGGACGAGCTGGTGCAGTGCGCCGAGAGAATGGTGACGAGAGCCTGCACCACGCCTACCGCGACCCTCGCTGCCGTCCGCGCATTAACCATCCTGGTCTGGCGCGAGCTCACCGTAGGAGGTAATCCCACTCGCACGTGGATGTTCAACTGCATGGCGGCGGCATTGCTCCAGCAGCTTGGTGTCTTCGACTGGTCGCTTGAGACCATTGAAAAGGAGCAGCAAAGCAGCAACTTTAGCGAGAAGCTGACCGCCTTCTGGGCCTTTTCAGCCGTGGACCGAATATGCGCTGCCCTGCTGGGACGCATGTCCTCCATCCCCTGGCGGCACAACATACAGATTCCGCGCTTCTCCACGACCTTTGTCCCCGGGACGCCCGTCACCATCGAGAATCTCTACTTCGATCATCTATGGGCTCTGTGGAGGCTACACGGCTACTACATGAACATCCTGTACACGCCTCGATTCGCAACCATGCCCGAGTCTCAACGACAGACCCTGCGCCTTGACTGCAAGCAAGCCATCGCAAACCTCCGCGGCTTGATCGATCCTCGCGTCAAGCTGGGCTCAGACCGCGTGGCCCACCACCCATTTCTGTACTTTCTCCAGATGGCCTTTGACACCTCGCCCATCACGCTGAATCTACCGTATCTTGGCTGCGGCGGCAGGGAGCAAGACGAGATACTCCAGGAAATGACCGAGGCAGCCACGTCGCACACCGTCCTCCTAACCCGCTTTCGAGAATTCCACAAACTGACCGACTCGCCACCGGTCGTCATCTACTTCACGGTGCGGGCCGCCACGATACACCTGCTCCTCGCCACCTCGACAGACGCGACCGTCCAGCGGTTCTCCTGGCACCGACTGAAAATCTGTCTGGAGAGCCTGCAGGACATTCAGAGCATGTGGCACTTCCAGGCCAGCCGAGCGATAAGATACATCCAAAACCTAGCCACGAGATGGGGCGTGACCCATGCTCTGGTCTCGAACCCGGGACCTTGCTTGGCCTTTGACGATGGGGTGGCCGGCTTAGGGGGCGCCGTCCAGACCTCGGGTGAGTGCTACGACTCGATCCTATGGCAGGACCTCCCTCCCGCTGATCTGGGCATCAGCAACGCCGAGCTGGAGACGATGCACTGGGCCATCAGCCAGGACAGCAGCTGGCAGCTGGTGCCTGATAACCAGCGCTCGACATCGTTCTAGTAGCGAGAGACTGGTGACATGCCTGGCGGGGAGCCAGCAAAGGCAAAACAAATCGCCAGCACTGGATTGGACCATCGAGAACTGCTTGATAGAGAGAACGCGGGGTAGAAGAGAGGCTAATGCGGGGGCGGAATGGCACATCCGCACATCCGCACATTGATACAGATGTATGGATATGGCTTATCAGAACGCACCGTCTCACGGACCAATAGCGTCTACATCGGGTACAATGCATCGGACTTGAGGAGTCCGCGGGTGAGTAACGTCACTGGACTGATTAGGCAAAAATATCCATATATGTGTGTGTCTGGTACATGAGCACTTGACGGGCAGCATAAAAGCTCGTCTGTCTACGAACAGAAGACACTCTCTTGATGATTATACACTGTTCAGCATCTTGTGCTATACTCATTAACATCCGCTCCCCTAAAACTCCTCTCTCTTCCTACCTCTTCCTGTCGTTTGATCACGCTTTGTCCCATATCCCAAACCTCCATCATGCCCATCTACCTGAGCATGCAGCGGGTGCGCTTCTCCAGCCCCGACGCCTACGAGAAGTTCAAGGTACTCTTCGCCGACACGCGGCGCCACCTCATGAAGCTCGACGGCTTCCTCCACCTGACGTGGTGGGAGCATCCAGACGATCCCACGTGGTATAACGAGTGCTCGTTCTGGACGAGCCGCGGCGCCCTCTACGGCTGGCACAAGGACACGTACCACAAGCACTGCAAGGCGTGGGCCGCCAATGGCGCCATCATGGAGGACATCATCACCAACTTTGAGCTCGTCGGCACGCGGTTGCTGCGCGTCTGTCCCGTCTGCAACCAAACCCAGGACAAGAAGTACGACCTCGCGCAGGAGCAGGCGGTGCTGCACGAGCAGTGTCCCGGGTGCGGGTTTCACTTCCCCGTCCTGGAAGAGACGCCTTCCAGCTTTGCAGTCTTCAAGGACGCAATCATCAATGCCGATGGAAAGGAGGAGACTAAGGAGGAGGTCAAGGAAGACCAGAAAGCTGCAGAGTGCCCTCATGCCAATTGATAGGGACGGCTCCTGCTGCAAGTGATGTTGAATATTTCGGATATAGTAGAATCTGCTAGTTGATATACACGAATACAATGAATGTCATCTTTGAGCTAGGTTTTGAATATCAACATCATTGTAATTTAGTCAGAACGTTCTTATCATAAAAAACACTTTGCCCTTTTAAATGCCGTGGAATATTAATTATCGGTGATTGCCTGAACCGACGTATCTGTCATTAAAGTCCTTGCGAAACTTCGATTGCGGATTGCCTCACTGCTCACTTACAAGACAGTTGAACTAACTAGTACTTTTTTTAATCTGATTTTGATATACCTAGCAAACACACTTAAGAGTGTATCAATCAACCAAGCACCGAGGTCCTCGAAGTACATAGAAAAGCAAAGGAGGGTGACTGATAGTGGTGTACCCCAAAAGAAGCTTTGGCTACTAAAGACCAAGAATAGTTAGCGGGTGATGAGCGAATGATATCACCTATCAAGTAGGTCACGAGGGCTCCGGCTGGCTGTTATCATGTGTGTTGCGTGGCGAGCCAGGGTAATGTCACTGGAGATTACGAGCGGATGTGAAGTTCCCGCAAGCTAACAGCCCCTTCCACTCGACACGACTCGTTATGGCTTCATATTTGCGGACCTGAGAAGACCGCAGAGCGGGGTTGTTCCTTTCTTGAGCCGGACCTCTGGCAATCATGGGAAACGAGAATGGACACCGAGTAGATAAATAAAGGCATTCATCACCGGTTGAAACGCAATCAGACAAGCAACTGCTTTCAATACTAAGTTTTCTTATCAACCTCCTGCTTACTTTCAACGAATATCCTACCATAATGGCCCAACCTAAAACACACATTGTCCATGGCAGCAGCCCAATCCCACCTACCACTGAGTGGGTGCCCTTCGAATGGGAAGAGCCAAAGATCGGCAAGCAGGTGTTTGGCGAGGTGACCGTCGCTCGCAAGTTCGGAACCAGTGGGAACCTCACCGCCGGTTTTTGGAGGACTTCTTCCTCGGCTCCCGGGGCCAGCGCGGACGGCTCCTCCAAGCTCATATACTCCGCGCCCCTCGGCGACGAGACTGCTTGTGTCATTGACGGCAGCGCGACGCTCACCGTTGTCTCGACCGGCAAGAAGTACACTGTTGGCCCTGGCACAATCATCAGCTCGCCCAAGAACTTGGAGGTTCTCTGGGAGATCGATGCCCCCTTCTTCAAGAAGTGGTGGTGTATCTGGAACGGGACCGATAATACTCCCAATCCCCCGACTGACCTCGGCGTCAACAATGTCAGCGACAGCCCGGCTGACTGGATCGACTACCACTTCACAGAGCCCAAGGAGGGCGACCTGGTAGCCGGAGAGCTCTACTTTATTCGAAATAGCGGGACAACGGGGACAATGCTGAGCGGGGTTTGGCGCTCCGGCAAAGGCATCGCAGGAACGCATGTCGATGAGAAGGGTTCCATGACTACGCCCTACACCGGGGTGCTGGGTGATGAGACAATCTTTCTTCTAGAGGGGGAAGTGGAAGTTACGGAGACAGAGAGTGGCAAGAAGCACAGCTTCAAAGCTGGTGATCTCATTGGCTTGACTTCTGGAATGCATGTGACATGGGTTTCCAAGGGGCCGTTCTCAAAGAAGCTATGGGTAATCACCCGTGACGAGGTTCCAGCACAGTAGCTTGATCTTAGTGGTTTTTATCGCTTTGCTATACCTAGTTCCTGATATACCTATTTCTTGCCGTTGTTAAGTCTTTTCTTAGTTTCGATTCCATGTCCCTGTTACGTACGAGCACCATTTACTGCGATTTGCCATATCTTAAGAGTTTATTGAAAGCCCGGTGATGGCATGACACTGACTATTAATTTGAATTATCTTGTTTCTATGAATTCTCTCTATGGTCTATTCAAAAGATACAATGTAATCTAATACCCTTACCGCCTGATTTTCTATTTTTTTTGTTCATGAAGCCTCCTAAGTATTACAGAGGCTTGATTCAAATGAAGCCGGCCAACTCAGGAGGATGCGATAGTCGCTTTCCAAGCAAGAAGCCCAGCAACTGTTATGCTGCCAAAGAACACCAGCATGGACACAGAATGGCTGAGATCATGGATCACATTGGTCATCATCCACCTTGCGGCCGACCCAGCAACAACGCCCATCCAGATCACGAAGAAGCCGTTCTCCCACCATGCCTGCCAGGTGCTATCCTTCTTTGCCTGCTCGCTGTTTGCGCGCATGCTGGTGCCCCAACCATCCGCCGTCAGAGTCAACATACTCCACAAATGCACAGCGGGCAGGGGGACATGGTAGAACACAATGCCGGGGATAACCCATTTCAGCGAGCTGGTTCTCAAGCGATGAGGGTTGCGTAGGACGTTGTACACCAGCCCCACGATGCAGCGGAAGAACAGATCAGTGGCAGAGAACACGATGAGTTGCCTGGCAGTGAAGAAGTAATATATCATGGCAATCGCGGCAAGAACTGGACCGAACTCGCGCTTGGCCATACCATGGAAGAGAAGAGGGTGGCTCTTGAGGTATACACGGGGCTGTAGCAACGACTCGATGTGGGTAGCCCGCGCCCACCGTACCTGTTGACGAAGCCAACGGGAGAGAGATGCGGGAGTGTCAGTTGCTGTGAGGACATCGGATGCGAAAACGACACCCCATCCAGACTTGAGGAGGTTGGTAGTGAGGTGGCGATCTTCATTGATGATCTAGGGGCACGGTACTGTCAGTTCTAGGTCTTCCAAAGTTCAGTAGAATAATTATCTCACCATTCTCTTGCCCATAATGGTCTGAGTATACCAAGGGAGCAGGATGGGTGGCAAAGCAGCCAGTCGAAAGATGGTGCTGGGTCCACTCTGACAATCGCTTGATGCGGTGGCGGCAGGGGTTGATCGGGTGAGATATAGTTCGCCCCAGTATACCGTCTCAGCAAGGAGAGTAACGAGGCTCTCTTGGCCGTTGTGAACTACCAGACCGGAACTCGCCCCGCCAATGCTTTGGTCGATGGCAATAGCATCAACAGTCCGGCTCAGCGAGTCATTAAACACTAGCGTATCTGAGTCAGAACTCCAAAGAAACTCGATACCCATGATGTCAGATATCACAAGAGCGAAAATGAAGGTGGTGAACATAATGCCTTTCTTGTGCATGTGTTGTTGTCGGAGGCAGAGTTGACGAGTCCCGAAAGGGCCACTGAATGTCAGATTGGCCTGAGAGATCAGCGAGCGGGCTATTTGGATACACTGGCGAACAGCGATCTCATTGATTTCGGTATGATTTATCTTCTCGCCGTTTCGTTCGCGCTTGGCAATTTCTCTGTTCCGGACCCGATGAGCTATTTCGCCTAGGGGCTCTGGGACGTCGATCACATGGGATTGCTTAGGGAAGACCTGTTGTAAGTTGAGTTAGTCCCGTATGCTTTCAGGAGGCGTCTTGTTAACTTGCATTATTGAAGACATGTACCATGTCCATATCCTCAGCTTCATTGCCGTCAATACCAACAAGGACGAATGCGCAATTTTGAGTCGTCCTGTAACTCTCCAGGGCCCGGGTGAAGAGCGATGGGTCCTCCCGCCAACCGACGATTGCAGCGAGGCAATCTAACCGAGAGGACGCTGATCCCGACTCCACAGGAGACATCGACTTCTCGTCGATTCGCAAAGCATGGATCTCATGGTGGTTCTTCTCCTCGATGTCAGACTCCGAGTCATAGCTTGCTTCGTCAAGGAAGGCCAGTCTTCGACCCTCATTGATATAGCGGTTCAGTTCCGCCAATCCGATCGTGATGATCAGATCAAGCGTTACTGGCCACCGACAGTGGACGGTGATAAACCAATACAATGGCAGAGAGGCGATGCAGCCCAGAACATTGACCACTTGGCGAAGGACGGAAACATGTCGGGGACTTGCTACAGTCGTACCGTAGCCACCCTGCTGGTACACTTCTCTCACGCCCATTTTCTAGACGTGGTTTATTAAAGATTAACGAGCGTTGACTGGAATTAAAAGAATGACAGTGAAGGATGGGCTTAAACCCGGATAAGCTCAGGAGAAGTACCAGCGTAGTGTCTATGCAACCACATTCTAGCATGTGGGCTGCGGCGGGTTTTCAACAAATTGTGTCATCATAGAACTGTCATGTAATTTGCCCAGCTGCCTAGTCACTCACCTTATTCCAGCATTCTGCATGTGCCTTAACCCATTCAACGGTCTAGGCCCGCCGTTGCCGAACGTGCTTCGCCGCCATATCACTATATCCGAAAGCCCTAACTGTGGACATGGGGGATGGGGGACCGTAGGATCACCAAGCAGAAGCTAGCGGCGAGTAATTACGAGTGAAAATTTCGACAAAACACGAACGCGTGACTGATGCGTTAGGCATTCTCGAGACCTTTCTCTATATCGCGCTGTTGCTTAATACGAGATGTAACATCGCGCAATGCGCTGAGATATCAGCTCAGGTCTTGGCATCAAAAGGATTCAATTATTCCACTGCGCCACTTCGTGACAAAATTCACGACCTCCCGAAGATGAGGGTCAGAGTTGAAGAAATAACAAATTACTCCGTAAGGCTTGCCGAAAGCCAGTCAGCGTTACATTCGTGTGGACCCGTGTCTGCCTATTCCCTCTGCCTTACCTTCTCATCTCAGTAACCCATGCTACAGCCGCTCCGTTTTGCGGAGCCATGCTTTTAATGCTTTACTTGTTTTGGCAAGACGCCTTCGTTGTCGTTTGATCTTTGATCTTTTGCCCCCCGGAGGTGAACGAATTCATCGATGGCAAATTGATCAAGGCAGTAAACCCCTGGCCGTTATCTCTGTAGGCCCTAGAACATCTGCCGCTTACCGGGCGAAGTTCTTGGCCTTGGGGAAGTTTCTAAAGGACTCAATTGCTGGGCACCAGGCAGCCGGGCGACCCGGGCGTATTATTACCGCCGATACGATGGCACTGACTCTAATTTGAGCCATTTCTACCCCTTTCATTCCCAGCTGTCGGTTATAGTATTACTTACAGTCCACCTCAACATTGTTGTCTTTCTTCAGCGGTGTCAGTTGTCCTGCAGGTTCCGTCAAGATGAAGGGCAACATGGTCGTCACCTACCGGAATAACCGGCTCGTGCCAGCCGTAATAATGGCTACGTGTATTATCCTTCTCTTCTGGCTGGTTGACCCAAGCGTTGAGAACTACGGTCATGGTGTCCAAAAAACAACCAACCAGCCTCCACATCAGATCAAGGTTGAGTCACCAGAGCCATTGCACACAACAACAACAAAGTCCCTTCCAAGTGCTCCAGCCAGCGCACCACTCAATAGCCCCAGCAGCCATGTTGAGAATGACAAGCCAGTCGAATCTAAAACACCAGAACCAGTCGCTTCGGTCCCTGCTGTGGCCGAAGATGACGATGATGACATTCTTCTCATCATGAAAACTGGCGGCACCACGATGTGGAAGCGGCTCCTTGTGCATCTGTCTACAACACTCTCAAAAGAGCGAATCTCTCCCAAAAACATCGTCATCTATTCCGACCTTGCTGAGAAAGTTGGCGATTTCACCATCATCGATGTGCTCGCAAACATGACAGACGAGGCGAAGCAGGCGCCCGACTTTGAGGTGTACCGGCAGCAGCCCGAGTACAACGCCCACAACTTCTACGTAGAGGCTGCGGGCGTAAACGGAGACGAATGGGGTCCGCAGGGCGGGTGGATCATCGACAAGTACAAGTTCGTGCCCCTGGTGCAGCACGCGGGCGAGAACTGGCCCAAGGCCAAGTGGTACGTCTACATGGAGGACGACGCCTACCTCTTCCTCCCCAGCATCCGCCGCTACCTGTCTGGGTTCGATTGGCGGAAGCCGCACTGGCTAGGCAGCTACGCCGCCAAGTCAGACGTCGTGTTCGCCCAGGGCGGTGCGGGTTTTGCGCTCTCCCGAGGTGCTTGGGAGGCGTCATTCGGGAAGAACCCAAACATGGCGGAGACCTTGTATAACTACACGGCCGAGAGGTGCTGTGGAGACCAGGTTCTCGGTTACGCTTTGAACCAATACGGCGTCAAGTTTGGCGAGAATGACGGCGAAGAGCTGTTCACCTGGGGATTCAACCCTCTTGTCCATTGGGCCTTTTCCTTCAGCAGATCGAATTGGTGCTATCCTTTGATGTCGTGGCACAAGACCCATAGTCGGGATGTGGCCCAATACTATGAGCTGGAGAAGCGTTGGGACTTTTCGGTTCGTACAACCCAATGACCCTGAATTTACATGTGACAGTATGCTAACGATCAGCTGTATTTAGAAGCCATTCCTGCACCGTGACTTCTTCAATGAAATGATTCTCCCGCATATTGAGAAGCCCGCTCAGTGGTGGGAGAACGGGGCCAGCCAGTTCTCTATTACCTCTGATAACCAAAAGTGGCCTCCAGCTCCTGAAGACAGAAGCTCGTACGATGAGGCTGTCTGGAAGCAAGGTTGGCAGTCAGCCGAGGCCTGCGAGGCTGCATGTAAATCATGGACCGAATGCATGATGTGGTCTTTTACAGAAGATCTGTGCAAGATGGACGATAAAATAGCCATGGGCCAGGGCTATGCGCCCGGCATGTCTCAACGGAAGACGAGCCTGATGCACACCAGTGGATGGATGACTGACAGGTTACCATACTGGAAATGCATTTAAATAACTGTACATGATTAGTAATAGTTTTGGAGAAGTGAGACGGTAACTCATGGAGTTGGTGTTATTGTTTTAGATTGGGTATTTAGCAAGTTGAATGATACACTGCTATTTTTTGTCTCATTTCTCTGCATTCCAACACGTGTCACCCGACCTGTACCTTGAGCAATCAGCCAGAAACAAATAACCTTACAATTCTTGGTCTCGTCAAATAATAAATGATCGAACATGTTCATCCAAACAAATCCGAGGTCCAAATAAACGCCAACTCGCAAGTATTTCTATGACAAAGCTATCGTCTTGCATTCCAGCATTGCTAGGAACAAGTCTAGAAGAAAGTCAGGATTATCTAACTCTTTCATCACACGTCACCAATGTAGCGAATATCCACATTGGGAATGTAAACGAACTATTCATTTTCACCTTCACTTCCACACTCATGTTTTAGAACATCAAACACGTCAGTGACATGCAGATTTTCTCATTGTCCAAGTGACCCACATTGGGAAAACAAGTTTGTCACGACATCACTGGGAGAAAAAAGGCAACAACCCATACAGAGAGCTACAACTTTTCCACTGACAACTACCAAACTTCCACATCTCAACTCACGACTACGGCAATCCCAACTCCTCCCCTGATCCAGTACGACAACAGAACCTGCAAAGCACTGAAGAATGGCTCAAACGAAAGAAGCAGCTATGGAGAGAGTAAGGGACAGTGTTCTCACGGCCCACGTTTTCTCGATGCTCCTAACCCTAGTGGTCATATTTCGACTCGGCCAACAATCTGCGGGACCTCTCGCCCTAAAGAACAGAATCAAAACCGCATTCGTCTTTCTTATTCTTGTGGCACAAGGATTCGTGCTCAACTATCTCTTGGCGCGCGTCGACCAACGGCAGGACCCTGATTTCATCCGGGCGTGTGCTTCGGACATGATGGGTCACTTTAACCGAACGACGTACCTATGAATATTCTCAGCCATTCTTTGGTGCCCGGCGACCCTTTTATCAAGGATGAGCTGTGGTGTATGGGCGCGCAGTTACGCAGTGAGCTTTTTGGTGTGGCAGAATATCGCCGCCATGCGTTGCTCGAATGAGCACCTGAGGTTTGTACTTTAGGCAGAGAATCCATACAAATTCTGATGAATTTACTGATTTTCTTCGGCAGAATGAACGGAATCTGAATAGCCAAATATGCGGCTATTCTTGTTTGCGAGTGAGCTTTTTCAGCAAGGCTTCGATAGTCAGTTTGAGTCATTCTCATCGATGCAAATTAGATTATCTAGGAGAAATACAGCCTCTCTCGTGCGTCTTTGAGACTGCAGACGCATCTCTTTTCGATCCCAGCTAGGAGCGATGGGCTAATATAAGTGAGGGTCTTAAAGATCATCACTTACCAGACCAGTAACTAGCCTAACCGCTCCCAAGCTTAGCCGATTGACCCTTTTCTCATCTGGGCTTGGATTGGGAAAATTGCATCCATCCCCTGGGCAAGCTCTGCCGCGTGTGCAACCGGGGGCATGTTAAAGTGAAGTGGTATAGGTAGGTCAAGACTCAACCTACCCTATAGCAACATGACACGACTGACTGTGAGCTCCATCCATAGGTAGAGATCCTTAGTTGTAGCCTCGAGATACGCTCTTCTTCCTTAATCTATTCAATTCACCTCGTTTATCGCTATCTCTCAAATCCTCGATTGAGACGCCAGTCATTGGGCGTGATTGTGCCCAACTCACCGCCTTGCACTTTAGAGTTGGGCGAGGTCGGCAGAACAGAAAAAAGCAAAACCTCCCAACAACAAAAGTCTGTCCCTCCACGCTCGCTCGTCACTAGATCATTCTTCCTCTCTCCACTCTACCCCGGCCTGCATTGGCTCCTCCCAAGGTTCTTCTCCGCAAAGAAAACGACGATTACCCGATCCCCACCACCTGGCCTCTCATCGCCAAGATGCTTCCGACCCAGCTCTCGGGCGTCTATCGCCAGTACAAGGAAGACACCGATTCCGTTGCTGCATGGCTCGCCTCCACAGCCAAGTCATGCGGCTATCCCGCTGATCTCCTTGCTTCGCCGGCGTGGGACGCGCCGCAAGCCAAGAGCAACAGGCTCAAGGGAAAGCAGAGGAAGCAGGCCAAGGCATCAGGAAAGGCCAAAGCAGCCCCGAAAACCAACAAGTACATTGTAGCCATCAGAGACTTCCTCCCCCTGGCAAACTTCATTGCCGGCCGAACCAACCCCTCCGTGGCGGTGCCCGCCGTCTTTTCCCAGACCCTTAATCGAGTCATCACGCTCAGAGCTGGATATGGCCAGATGCGAACTGAGTCAGGCGCAGAGCCAGACTCTGAGGGGGACGAAAAGCACGGTTATTTTGTCGGCGTCCTCCAGGCTGTTCGAGACAGTCTGCGACCACGTATGACCCCTGAAGAGGCAGCCGCATCGGCCGACAAGCCTTCGCCTTCGTCCAGCACCTCACCCTTCCAGACGACTGCCGAAGATCTCGGTAACAAGTTCGCAGCTCTGAATGTGGACGATCCCTCCCAAACGTTCATCGACGATTTTGTCAACGCGCCGGTCGAGCGACCCAAGGCGCAGGAACAAGACCCGGTTGCCTACGCTGCTGAAGAGCAAGTCTCTCTCGAGGAGATGCTCTTCTCCTTGACTCTGTTGATGAATGACCTCATGAAGATCCGCTCGCGCATTGAGTGGATCTGGAGCAACCACCGAGACGGCTTCTTTGACCTGGGTGCTGCCGCTGTCGCGACCAATGTTGCCATTGCTCTAGCCCGTGGCATGATTGATGAGGTTGAACCAATGCTCAACCGTTACGAGCGGGGAGCCTATGGTGTACTCAATAAATTCTTTCTCGTCCTTGGCCTCAGGAAAGGATACACCCTCAATGAACTGGTTCTTGACGGCGACGACAATTTCCCCTACGACTTATATGAGCTAACTAACGAGACGTACCTGGTCGCCTATCGACTCCTAGTTAGCTGCGCGGATGTGCTCCAGCCCAGCCAGCTGCCCCTGATCAAGGAGGGCCTTTTTGGTCACTACGACGCCAAGAGCGACCGTACCAAGAAGTCGGGTCGCCAAAAGTTTCTCGAGGACCAAATCATCATCATGGAGCTGTTCACCGAGTTCATTACAGTTATCCGTTGCGTGCCTGGCTACCCAGTCGAAGACGAGGTTCTCCGCGGGATGAGGGTCCTGGAAAAGACCAAGACGGTTCCGTTTTCTCTAGTCTTCGCAATCCAGATCCTTCTCGACATCAACCACACTATGAGAGACACCACCCGGAGTAGTTTCAATATCATGGTTCAGCAAACAGCGGCCGTGGAGACACACCTCAAGTCGTACCTCGAGTATCACAAAAACCTCCGCATCGACAATTGGCCTGCTTCCAACGACATGGCGCTCAAGCAGCTTATCCAGAGGATCCAATGGATGGGCTCCGACCCTATTCACAAGGTCAAGTCCAAGATCATGAAAAGCATGGGTGTGCCAGTTTCGCCACAGATGGAACTTCACCGTATCCTGATCTACTCACCCGTCCTCGCTGGCATGTACCTCTACCGCACCCGGTACGACATGTGGGAGGCCGGAATCGCAATTGCCAATGCCTGGGGATCAATCACCTATACAGCCCATCTTTACAACGCTCTTCGACATCAGAACCTCGTGCAGGGTTTGTGGCCCGACATGGACCTCACCTTGTCTCTACTTGGAGAGTCCAGCGTCTGGGTCGGTGACGAAAGACCGATTGGGATCGGCGACTGCTTCAAGAAGTTTTGTCTGCAGATGGGCGTCACGGCCTCTGCCTTTACAACCAACCGCCGCAAGAAGATCGGCACTCTCCATTCCCGGGCAGGACCGCGAGGCATCAAGGACGGCTGCCCCGTGTCTTCAAAGTTCACGGCCGAATTCATCTCCGGTCATGAGTCTGAACTGAACTGGACCCCAGAAATGGTCCAAGACATTCTCGCGCGAAGCAGATCCCTCGTGGAGGAGCCCAGCGACAATCGACTCATCATGTCCCAGCTCGACGCCCCCGTGAAGGGCAAGGGCAAAGGCCCGCAAAAGGACAAGACCGATATGCCAACGGCAGAGGAGTTGGTCAAAGCTCTCATTCTTGCTCTTCACTTTGAGTCTCTGGAGATGGCCTTCCCCTACACGCTGATGCATCGCTGGTGCTGGAACCTCCTCCGGCAAGTCAAGAACGAATGCGATCCGCTGCTCCGCGAGCTGTATACGCCCGCGTACATGGATCGGGAGAATCAGCTGCCGTGGATCATCGGGTATATCCTGATGGCAGCGAGTGGGATCGACGGTGGTGTTCAGGACGGGAGACTCTTGAAGGCAGCGGCCGATGTGTTTAGCGTCATGACGGAAACGGAAGCTGGCATGGTTTCTATTGTCGTAATGAAGAAGCTGGGCTTTGACATCGGTTTTGAGGCTGAAGAGCCCGACATTGAGAAAGAGTAGCAAGTGGGAAGACGAGCTGTACCATCTTTCTGGTGAAGAGTACTCGAATCTAGTCTGTACTTCCAGTGACTGATATATCATATGTCCATCAAGGACATTGCTGTTAGGTGATTATCGATGCTTTAATTTTCTAACTAATCTTCCTCCACTCCTAATCTTGAGTCCAACATAAACAATCCCATTCTCATTAATTCCAGTATATATAATCCCCCTAGTGAATTATGATATCTGTCCCGTTGGATAGCGGTGTGCCTGTTCAAGGCATTAAAACCATACTCATGCAAATTGACACAAAATGGGTAACTTTGATATATTAAGAAGCATGTTTGCTCTGGCTATTCTGAAGTATCCTAGCAAATACATATGAGAACACCACTAGATGTTCAAAAGCGACGAGCCACCCAATAACCCGTTGCCACGTCATGAGTTCCCTAGATATGCATATAACCCTCTAGAATCTCAAATATTAGATACTTTTGCACAACACTGGCTAATCATTTGCTTATCAAGAAAACTAGTAAGTATCTTTCTACCTACATTGGCAGAGAGAATACTTGGTCGTCTTACAAACGCCACGAATCTTACCTGCATGAGATGTTGCCTTCTAGTGGGCAGTTGGCCAATAAATTTGAGTTTGCCAAGCAAGAGCTGAGATAATATTCGCATAACATTCTTTCCTCTGTCCCTCATTCAATGGTACGGTACCGATCCAATATTTTCCCTGAAGGCTGTGTGCAATATACCAAGCTATTCATGCAGTTAAATCGCACCTTTGTACCTACAGCATATTATTTCCACCAGATACTTCTATTAGCAGCAATATCTTGTCGTGATACAAATTTACAATGCCGCCTTCTGAGTCATTGGGGTTCAAACATTTCCGAAGTTCTTTTGAAAGGCGTCTTATTAAGCTAATATACGCGGTTGATGGAAAAGAAGTACTCAAACATGGAGGGGAAGGGCGGGAGGTCATACTTACATTTGATATTACTGGAAATCTCGTATTTCACGAAGGAGCTCAGTTGAAGTTATCCTTCAAGTCAGGCGAAACCAAAGTGCCAGTTTCACGGACAATCATTGGTTTTTCGGATCACAGATCACATGGCTCGCTATCTCTACCTGCCACCAACCCCTTTGATGAGGGCTCGCTGGGCGGTGATGCTCGACTGCCCCAGCCGCTTATCAGTATTCAAGGTCTCCAAGACGGCCAGTCAGAATTCGTACTGACCATCGAAGACCCCGAGGCGCCGTCGCGTTTTCCGCTCTCCCTCTGTCCTCGCTGCATCCTCCGTATCACGGTGATGTTGAGCGAGTGGCCCAATGAAGTCGATTTCGAGGTGTCCAACAACAAATACATGAAAAATGGAGTGAAACTGTCTATGCCGGTGTCGCGGAATTATCTTCCAGAAAATGAAAACAATCTACTGCTGTGGGCTGCAGCCGTCGGAGACACTCAGCTTTTGGATGCACTTCTTCGCCTTACCAAGCGCAGCGTTGAGGATATAACTGACGAGGCGGGCCGATCAGTCTTGGTTTGCGCGTCTTTGATGGGCCGGGATGAAGTTATTAAATTTCTGGAGGGCCAACCAGAGGTGAACTGGAACCGAACCGACAAGAACGGAAGAACCGCATTATCTTGGGCGGTCGGCAATGGGCATATCTCAACAGCCCAGCTACTCTTAACAAAGACCGATCCTAATCTTGCGGATAAAGATGGGCTTGTAGCCCTTTCTTGGGCTGCAAAGAATGGCCAAGTCGGCACATCGGTCCTCCTTCTTTCTCTAGAGAACGATCAAATGCCAGAACTTAGAGCAGAGGGTACTGCGGGTGGCCATTCTGAAGTGGTCAGCAGATTCTTATCTAACATTCCCTATCCTAAAGACAATGAGGAATATCCAAAGCTTCTGGAAAAGGATACTGAAACATCTCTAAACCTTTCTGCACAGAATGAACATCAAGAAGCAATAGAGGTCCTAGTCCGGGCACGGATATTCCTGGTTCGGGAATGGATATTCGAGCCAGATGGTAAACCGCGGTGGCTGAACAAGAGGCTCATTGAAGCAGCTACAAAAGGCTGGCTCAAGTTAACTGAGTGTCTAATCCAGTACGGGGCAAAGATTGATTATTCCTCGGCTGGGAAAACCACTCTTGGGATTGCCGCCGAAGGGGTTCATACAGACGTGGTTCGGTACTTACTCTCCAAAGGAGCAAATCTTGAATACGCGACTGCTAGGCAACAAACAGCGGAAGGAGTAGCGTCTGGTGGGGATACGGCCATCTTTCTTGCTATTAGGAAAGGCCGTGGAAAAGCTGTGAAGGTCCTACTCGATGCAGGCGCAGATACTGAAAGAGCCAACGCGGCGGGCGAAACGCCGTTACATCTTGCTGGACGGCACCCTCTTATTCTCAGTATGCTTTTAGAGAAGGGCGATAATGGGAAGCTAGTGACATCGACTCGAGATTTGCACAGCGAAACAGATCAACTTTTCAATGCCACTATTGTAGAGTTTAACTCTGGGCACAAGTTATCGACACAACTTTCAGAAGTATCTATCTATGAACTTCTAAGCGAAGAGAGATATACTACGCTGCTGGAAGATAGTCATGGCACCTCTTTCCAGTGGTATCATCTGCCCGCGAAATAACGTATGTTTGATTCACGATCCTCTTCTTGACGTCTGAGGGCCCTCACTAATTGTCATCAGATGCGATGGGTAGAGGTGAGGATAACGACAAATGCATCAACCCGCCCATTTTGTTCATCCTTTTGACATCAATAATAGGTTCTGATTCACAAACTCTACAAGGATAGTTTGCCATCGAGTTACAGAATCTTGAAGCCGGACCGATGGGCCAAGCGACAGCATAATGGGCCAACTGGTTCTCCGCATGCTAGATTCATGCAACCTCTATGCGATCTAGTTCCAAAGGAAGTCGATAGTGAGTAATATGCATAGCATAAATGACTCATTTAGGATACGAGAGTTTGACATTGTATATCGCAGCGAATTTGGCGCCAGTCCAAGGAAAAATGAATGCAGACAAAGATGTCGTACTATTTGTGAGTCGTTGGATGAGGCAGATATCAAAGAACTCTACTGAAATGAAGGCAGATGCCGTACTTACATTGGGATGAAGAAAAGGCGTATATCGAAAGGAATACTGTCATTGAAAACCACGGCAAACACATGAATGATAAGTGGACCAAAGAACAAAAGCTACTACATCAATACGTCTACGATGAAAGAAATCATCCTCTTCACTTAATGCACACTAGGAGAACCTTGGATCAATTCTACTACCACTCATTAAAAAGTACGAAGAAAAGAGACGGAGACCAAGCCGTCTCCCGGTATCAAACAGCCAATTTTCCAAACGACCCGAAAATTATGGCTGTGGCAGACCAACTATGGCTTTGGGTCCTTGTAGGTCCTTCAAAGAGGGCCCAGGCAGTCATCTCATGCTTCCCGAGCAGGCAGACTTCGGAACTTCGTACCAAGTTATCTCTGAATCCAAATGGGAAGACCGACATCTTGCATAAAATCAAACTTCATCTTCTACAAGAGCCTCAAGCTGTGAAGAATCCTTATGACCTGGTCGGTGTGATTACCAGCAAGTGCTCTGGAGCATTCTTAGACTCCTCCAATCCCCCAGGAGGCCTGCAGTTTGCGGAGGTATATGAGAGCTCTATCAGTAACATTGTAGGTGATTCGTCCTTCCCTCAATGCGTGATTTGATCTGCGGGTCGACGGCACTTAAGAATATTTATCTAACTTATGCTCAGATGAATGAAGAGGCCGAGCTCTTTGATGATTTCAACGCGACGTCAGACTTGCGATCGACGGTTACGACTGACCAGAGAAATGTTAGAAACACTGAGAGAGCTGCTGACCGAGGCTCCGCTTGGCAAGTATCGTACTCGCGAGCTCATAGAGACGCCGAGAAAGTACTACAATTTCACAGAAGCTCAGCAAAATGCCATGGATATGGATATGGATATAGATACCATGATCGAATATCCAAGGCGAGAATTCGCGGACAAAGCCAGAAGGCTCATAAAGAACCTCATTTCATCCAACGCTCTTGATATTACTCGAGAAATAGGGCTTTTACGTCAAATTAAAGACATCCAGGATGAACTCAACATTATATCCATGGCGTTCGAGAATCAAAGAGTCGTGCTAGAGAAAATGGAGAGAATAAGTCGCTCAATGCAATCACCGACTTTTGACCCAGCTTCTCAGGTGTCCGGAAATGCCAACGACTTTGCATCGCCCGATCCGAATGAACAGATTCATGAGACCAAAAGCCCTAGAAAGGATTCGGATTCTGATATCTATGATGCACCGGAGCACACAGATGCTCGATTAAATCCCAGTCTAGAAAAGGCAGAGGGCGCAACGCACAAAGGCCACGTTCAAAGACCCAGTGCACAGAGCAATATAAACATTCATAGCGACCGTGGGATGATTAATATCGTCAACAACAGCAACAACAACAACAACGATATGTCTGTCACCCAATCAGTCGATAGGGACATCTACAATGGCGACATCTGGGGGGCCAGGCATAGTCCACCAAATTCCAGCTTTCCGTTGCGCTTGGTCCTGCAATGCGCTGAAGATGTAGAAATGATGATCCAACGCACGGAGAAGACGTACAAAGCTGTATGAAACCCCGAGTCTCCTGACACTGTTTAAGAGGACTTCGCGTATTTTAGTGTGTCACATGCTAACTCCCATTACTCTGCAGCTAAACTTCCTTGTTGACTTGAAGCAGAAGCAGAGCAATGTGATGGACGCCCGAGCAACTCGCATTCAAGCCCAAGCCTCTTTCAAAATGACAGTAGAGTCTGAGAAACAAGGCAAAACTTGTATGCTATTTACGGTTGCCACTATTGTTTTTGTAAGTATTGCGCTGTTGTTCGCTAACCTGGCGATGTAGACTGATGCTAATTTACTACCTTATGATAGCTACCGTTGTCATTCATGGCTGCATTCTTTGCGATAAATATTACCGAGTTCCAGCGCGATGCAGGTGGTACTCTTGGGTTAAGCTATGTCTCAAAAATGATGTGTGAGTTCTCCAAGATCCTTGAGTTTTGGAGGCAGAGAATGACCAAACACTTTTTAAGTCCCGGTTTCCTTCGCTATCTCCGCTGTTTTATTACTGTTGCGTTTAAAGCGCATAGCTTTACGGGTATTCTACAATGGCTAGTGAAATGGATGCTGGAAAGGAGCAGTCGCAGGAATCATAGCTCTGTCTAAGCAGTTATATGGCTTTAACGCGATGTGATAGAGTTCTTTTAATTTTTAATTTTCTGGGAAGAGATTGTAAAACTTCCTATCACCAAGTACACAATACGAGAAAGTGATTTCTCTTTTCCCTCTTTGCTATCTCAACTAGAAACCACTCCGGTAGGAATTTTTATCTCCGTCTCAGGAGTTGTCTGTTGCGTTGGGAAACGCTTGAAGCCATTTTTCCTTTGTGAAGACAGTCGAATTACTCGTCAGAAATTGAGTTACTCTCTTATTGAAATCTAGAGCTTTATTAAATGACTTTTTGACATTACATTAGGAGAAGGCGGCTTACGCTCAAGGGTCATTGTAGTGGCTGGCTGAAGAGAATAATGATCAGAGCGTTCATGGACCAAGATAAGATCTTTCGGAATTTCGGTTCCTCATGAAGATGTTAGCAGGTTCATGGTACACGCAGGCTACGCCTCAAACAAACCTTGAGCGACGGCATATATACGAATATCTTGACCTTTAAACCTCCAAGACACCAGCGACTGCTGATACAGTGAGTTGGGGCGCAACGATACTCCATTCGGGGCTGTTGAACACATTTTAGTACGATGAGAAACTGCAACCACAGGCAGTGAATTTATACAAACCAGTATAGGTCATGGGGTCGAGTGCCTTCGGGATGACCAGGCCACCATCCACAACAATGTCATAGACGCGACGCTGAGGTGACCAGGGACGTGCTTTCACGGCGATACCATTATTTACACGAAAAATTTCCTTGGGGAACTTATTGAAGGTCTGGATCAATTTGAGAGCCCCCATTTTGAGGACACTGTTGGAAGTAAGATTTCACCAGGCCTCTCCAGAACTCGTTGTCAGATTGTGTTTCAAAAGGATTCAGGTGACAGGGTCCACTAAACTGTCATTACTAACTCGGAATAGCTCATCATCCGACCAGATCTTCCCGACACAACATCATCTTTGGAAGGCCGACTTACCATCCGTTGTCATTCGCATCGCCATGTTCGCCCATAGGGCTAGAGGGCTATTACTAGGTAACCGGCCCAAACTCTCGGCTCGCCAGCTTTCCATAAAAGCGGCCTATTCCGGCTCGTTCCCTGCCACACTACACCATTATCGCCCGACTCCAACGATTCTTTACGACAGAGCAGAGCAAGGAAGACAGCCTCATGGTTTGTTTGAAGACAGCGTGATCGTGAGTCAAGACGGGCTAGTCTATCCGTCACCTCCCAAGACTACTGATATTGGTGAGTCCACCCCTCAAGTCGTCAACCATTAGTTAGTCTCTGCCCTTATCGTCATTGTTAATCATGATGACCCTCAGGCTGCAATGGTGCAGTAATGCATCCCAACACGTTCAATTTTCAGGAAATTGTGCGACAATACTATGATGAAATGCTTGATCGAGAAGATGAGGGCATGAAAGTCGATACCCCCTACATAATTACCATACCAAAGGGTAACAATCCGGCGTCCCGTATAGTCAATATGTCGTGAATAAACCAAGCCTTACATCTTGCAGGAACGCCAATTCCGTCTTCTCTCATCTTGAGTCTTATCTCAGTCCCGCATTTCTCTCTGCAACCATCTATTGGCATGCCCCTCCAAGGTAAGAAAATACACCATCTTTGTCCACTTAATACCAAAACTCTTGTCTGAACTCTACTTCAAAGACCTCAACGACCGCCTCCACGATTTCTTTGTTCAGTATTCTATCAAGGAGAAGGCAGACTGTTGGCTTGATGAACATCCTTACTCCGAAGCTTTCCCAGACACAGAGGCTGATAGATGGATGAGGGAATAAAAATTGTCGGTTTTCATTTCACTCGAATCCTACGATGTTACGTAAAAGTAAAACTCTTCCATAAGATCATCATTGAATACCTAGGTCATAAATAAATTTCGTCGATCTTATGTAGAATTTGAGTAGTCCACTTTGACAATGTACCTCAAGGATTGACATATGGAGGCGGGATGACATCGTAACCGTCGATGTGCGTAATCTTCAGTTGGCTGATATCGACCCCGTCCAACAGCTTCAAGTTCAAAGGCAACAAATGTTGCGCATCGACAGTCCATTCCCTCGCCGCAGCTGGGATATGGACAGCGACTTCATCAGGGATCGGCAGGGGTCGCCTCACAACAAATACACCACACTGGCTGCAAAAGGCTTTTTCCCATGCTTTTAGCATACCAGAAGCGTATGTGCTCAGGTGCTCCGAGCCCTGGATGACGACTTGGTCCTTGTGTGGCCATATCGTCGTTCCGCCGTGCTAGTTGAATTGTTGAGTAAATATACACTGGCAAGATGTTTCGGAAGAGGGGCCGCGACAAACCCTTATACAGGTGCTGCAATTGCATTCATAGGCAGGACTTTCAAATGAATGGTCAAGAGGCTTGCTCCTTAAGCACACCGTAACATTTCCACAGTGGCAACTTCCCGTGTACACTTTGCCGTCTTCAACCTCCTTCGTAGGGAGAGGACCAGTGTATACGGGGGTCTCGTAAGGGGCTCCGAGGCTTGCCCCATCATAGCTAGGTTTTTCCGTCACAGTTAGCAGAATTCAAGAAGCTCACCTACAGCTCCCCGTGATTTAAATCTTACGTGTTCGTGTCCATGTTCCAGATGTCCGGAACCAGTCCGTGCTGAAAACATCGGATCTATGCCAGTATCAATAACCATGTTCGAGAGCAATGGCATGGCGGGAGTGCCTACATTCACACCCATATGTTCCTTCTCACTCCCTTGGGGGCGCCCGATGAAAAGAAGGGCTGTTCCGCAGGTTGGGCAAAACTTGGAACCAAAGTTTTTCCTAGCAAACCTGTAGTCTTTGGCCTTACCTAGATCGCCCTTGACCATGGTGAAATTCTCTGTGTCGGGGATCATGGCCCATACGGTGCCTTTCTTGTAGCAGTGGCTACAGTTGCATAGCACGGCCTTAGTGATCTCGGGGACAGTCGCCTCGAAGACAAAGGCAGCACAGTGGCAGTTGCCACGATACGTCTTGAGGGCCATGGCGATGGTGGGCTTGTCAGTAAGATGCAGAAAGTAGAAGGATCCAAATTGACTGATGACGGTGAGATTTATTCTTCCCCGCTGCTGACAGATATTAGGGCTGATCTGATACTTCTGTCGGAGATAAGTCCATTGCCCGCGGTGCTACGCTCCAGGGGTAATTATGCACCCAGTGTCAGTTATTTTAACCCGAACCAGCCACACTCCTCAAGGGTCAACGCAAGTACGCCTAATGCAAGAGACCGAATGAGCAGGCGGTTACTGTTCGCTTCGCTACACTGCAAAGACTTCCAGCTAGTCTTCAGGTAACCATGCGCACAAGGCAGAGAGGTAAGTCACATTATGAAGAAAACCACAGCCAATTGAAACACTTGGCTGATTGGAATATAACTCCGTTCGCAGCCTAACGCCACGTCCCAACATAAAGCTAGTTCACCAATTGGTGATGAATCATAGGTAGAACAAAGTTCAAGTGGATGAATTTCTGTTATCGCTTATCGAGGTTGTTATCAAACATCGGCTAAAACAGTGGTCGATGTACCACGCAGCGGAAGATAGAAAGTCCGATCACATGCCATGCTCATTCGTCCTTCCTACCCTACACTCCAGATATAATTCGGAAGCAGTCAAAAATGATATGGATTTGGTCTTAGTAGCGATTGATTTCAATTCTGCCCTTTTATTTTTTTCTTTTTAAGAGAAAAAAAAGATTCATCTGCATCAATCTGCTTTTTTCTATGCTCAGCCTCCTATGTTGTCAACGACCTCCATGAATGGACGTCATCAATTGTATTGACTTAGCAGCTGTTTCCCGCTATCTAGTAACTGACAATTTGCTTGCCCCCACGCCGATTTGGCAGGCATGCTGACATGCGATTCCAAAATTTCATCAAATACCGACCAGTGATATTCTCAATTACAGCCTCTTGTTGCGAAAATGGTGTCTGACGCGTCGCATCGCGTGTCTGGGAGGCACTGAGCTGAGCCGAGGAAAACAGACTGATAAGCTGATAAGACGATAAGCTGATAAGAGTCCCGGCCCAGCTTCCAGCAGTTGTTTGCCATTTTTCTGGCACCGGCCTTGCGGAGGTTGAAATTGCTGTGCTACTTGTAAAAAGGGCAGGCTTATGCTCCCTCATCAGGCTTGTTGAGAGAATTTCCTTTACGCAGCATCTCCATGCTATACCCCAGTGCCATTTCTTATCCTCTGACCTTCTCAGGGATTAGATCTGTTACTAATATCTAACTGTCAATTGCACCCTATACGCAGGGATGGTGGGACTTGGCTGGTCAAAGCAGTCAACATCGGATTACGTGTGGAGGTGCGATTGGCGCCTTGAGTCTTGTCAAGACCCGGCCTAGGGAAGCCATACCTTTAGAGGGAAGATGAGACTCGCATTCCTGTCCTCCAAAGGCAAGGTTATACGCATCAGCCATGTACACCGGGCCGGGGACACATCTAGCGCCTACTGATGCGCCGCTTGTGTGTGGAATCTGCGGATCTTGTCAAGATTCAGCGGGGTAACATTGTGATTGATATCTCTCTTCTACTAGCATTCATATCACCCTAGACTTGTATAAATATCCTTCAACTTATCATCAGTTGATAGAATTGTCCAATCGCCTTTTTAGAATTTTGATCCGCATAAGTTTAGACTCTTGTAGGATTTTATTAGACCTCTTTATCCTTCAATCCCCAACATGGCCCTCCACCCGTTCGACCCCCTCACTCCCGAGGAAATCTCGAAGGCAAGTGATTTAGATTGTTCTGCCACCGTTGAGATTAATCTAAGATGAAACGGCTAGGCTTCGCGCATTGTTCGCCCTCACTTTGGGGGCCATAGCCCCAACTTCCGAGTCATCACTCTTCTGGAGCCACCCAAGAAAGAAATGATCGAATATTTGGAGAAGGAGCACCGAAAGCAGCCGCACGGAACAATACCAGGTCGCAATGCTCGCGTTGAGGTTGTCGTCAAAGGCCACAATGGGCAGAATGAACTTTTTGAGCTCGTGGTCGACCTTGATACAGAGAAGGTTGCTAGCAAGAAGCACCAGAGAGGCAAGCACTCATACATTGACGCCGAGTACATGAAAGCAGTGGAACAAGCTTGTCTGGCAAATGAGGAGGTCCAGGCTGAGATCCAGACATTGTATCTTCCTGCTGGGTCGACTGTCGTTGTCGAACCCTGGGCATATGCCACAGACGG
This sequence comes from Clonostachys sp. G952, assembly GCA_027569935.1. Classification (NCBI taxonomy): domain Eukaryota; kingdom Fungi; phylum Ascomycota; class Sordariomycetes; order Hypocreales; family Bionectriaceae; genus Clonostachys; species Clonostachys sp. G952. The sequence continues at coordinate 126,744 of JAPDLB010000062.1, read as the reverse complement.
CATGAATGATATGACGACTCGCATCAGCATGGTTGGTATACCCGTGCCTTTGTTTGCCAATCAATACACTGACTAGTGATGAAGTGTTGGTTCTACCTGCGCCTATTAGAGAATGCCGATGCCAACTACTATGCTTATCCTCTTGACATATGCGCAGAGGTATCAGAGGTTCTTGAGGTCACCAAAGTCTACCGCCTACCCACCAAACCGGAGGAGAGAATCCACAGTGAAAAGAAGAAGTTTGATCGCAACCGAATCCACTCCACAGCTGCAAGCGAATATCATCCCGATCTTAGACCTAGCTCAAGAACGACCACAAAACCCTACCAGGTCATCCAACCAGATGGCCCGTCCTTCCAGATCCATGACAACCACGTTGAATGGGAGAAGTGGAGCTTCAGAGTTGGCTTCAACTATCGCGAAGGAATGACTCTGCACGATATTCGCTATGACGGTCGAAACGTCTTCTACCGTCTTGCTCTGGCTGAGATGTTTGTTCCTTATGGTGATCCCCGGGCTCCTTACCCTCGCAAGGCTGCCTTTGACCTGGGAAATGATGGCGCTGGTATTAATGCAAATAACCTCCAACTCGGGTGCGATTGCCTTGGAACCATCAAGTACTTTGATGCTTATCATAATACTCCCTCAGGAGAGCCATTGGAGATGCCCAATGTGGTGTGTTGCCACGAGCAGGATGATGGCATTCTGTGGAAGCATACCAATTTCCGCACACAGAACCCTGTGGTGACTCGGTCTCGGATCCTTGTGCTGCAAATGATCATCACGGTTAGCAACTACGAGTATATCTTCGCCTTTCACTTCTCCCAAGATGCATCGATAAATTTCGAGGTGCGCGCAACTGGCATCTTGTCTACTGTGCCCGTCGATCTGAGTGTCAAGGACAAGGTTCCTTTCGGTACTGTTGTTGCGCCTGGAGTTCTGGCCCCATACCACCAGCACTTATTCAGTCTCCGTATTGATCCTGCAATCGATGGGCATGGCAACTCCCTCGTTGTTGAGGAATCGAAGGCCATGCCTGTTAATGATTCATCCGTCGACAACTCGTTCGGCAATGGCTACATGACGGAGAGTCAGACCATCGAGGAAGAGGGTGGGTTTGATCTTGACGTAACTAAAAACCGCACGTTCAAGATTGTCAACGAGAGCAAGATGAATCCTATTACAGGTACTCCTGTCGGGTTCAAGCTTATGCCTCACTACAGCCAGATGTTGCTTGCCCACCCTGACTCATACCATGCTAAACGTTCCGAGTTTGCCGCTCATGCTGTCTGGGTAACCCGCTACCAAGATGGCGAAAACTTTCCGTCAGGCAAGTACACCATGCAATCTGCTGGCGGGGATGGGATTGCTTCTGTGATTGCCAAGCGAAGGGAGTCCGGTGCTACTCAGTCTGTGCGCGATCAGGATATCGTCATTTGGCATACCTTTGGCTCAACCCACAACCCTCGAATTGAGGATTGGCCCGTAATGCCAAGCGAGAAGCTCATGGTTGGACTTAAGCCCGTTAACTTCTTTTCCGGAAATCCTGGTCTGGATGTTGCAGTATCTACACAAGCCAAGAACAAAAGCATACTATACGCTGAAAGTCATGGAGTGGGTGCAGGATCCTGCTGCCACTCAAAATTATAGGATCCAGGCTTCAGTGAATGCAAGACCGTGAATTGGGAGGAATTTAGACTTAGCATTTAGATTATGTTCAAATGATGCTGGCCGAAATGTATACACACTTTGAAAATAAAACTTGAGTTTTCTTTTGGTCCTTAGGAAGTGGTCGGGTGAACTGACTTTGTGGTTATATAACATAGAAGCTTCCGTAATCAGAGCTACGGTCACACAAGATCAATGCTCACACACCGTTTGTCATCCCATGCTTCACCTTGCATCACACCATGCACATACGCTGGCCCGACTAGCTCCCACTGGTTCCCCCTCTCCTTCAAGACCAGCGGCGTTTTGCATCCCTCGAACAGTGCCACGGGATCACCAGGGCAACTTTCCGCTGGAACAACTGTAAGATAACCCATCCTCGTCCTAGCCAACCGCCTATACAGTGTGAACTCGGTTGCAGTCGAAAATGTGCGGTCTCCTCTGGCCTTCGAAGTCAGCATTCCCAAAGCAGCGAGGGGTATCTTGTAGGCCGCCCCTAAATGATGCGCCCCGAGATATCGTAGCTTCATGAGCTTTCTGGGCCAGCGTAGAGTCGTGCGCCACGTCTCGAACTGCTCCAGTGTTATCGGCCCATCCTGTATGCTTCCGACAGACATGGTTGATGCAAACGCTTCCTCGGCCGACTCGCCTGTTAGATATGGATCGTACTTTTTGTCCATGGCTAGATGCTCCCACTTTACCAATGTCTCAAAATAAGAACCGAGACCAGTAAACAGATTGGTGAGGAATGAGCTTGCGCCGCGGAACGAGGTCATGTTTGCCGCTAGAGCCTCGTTGTCACCTTGTGGGACGGTAAGGACCGCTTCCATCTTGGCGATGGAATCGAGGATATAGCCGGATAGACGAAGGGTTCGAGTACCAATTAGCTCAGGTGTGCAGTGGCTGGCGGAACCGGACGCGCGATACTGCGTTGATAATGGTTCAGGATCAGATTCTACATCTACCAGCCAAGACTCGATCACGCCGAGGATGCTAACCGGAGCTGGTGATGAGAGATAGCTCCAGTTAGGAACCCAAGTTGGTAAGTCTAATTGAAGATGCGGATTCTTCATGCGATCGGTTGTCAGTATGTCCAAGGTTTTGCTTTGCCAAATGATCTTTGTGGCTGCTTGCAGGTAGCACTCCTCAATAGACGCAGCGTAGTCGGGCATTATTCTCATTGCATCCGCTTCACTCTCCGGGATGAGACCAAGAAGCGAGTAGACCTTGTCCCGTGGGTCTGTCGCTTCCAGAGATCTTGTCGACCACAAAAGGCCTAGTAGGTCTGGCAGATCCACGTTTGTTGTAGAGTCGCGGGCTCGAGTCATCGCGAGCCTGAGAGATGTGGCAGCCAGGAAGTTGCCGCGTATGATCTGCTCTGGGCGCCCCGTGAGAGCATTCTTGCTGGTAAGTAGACACAAGTAGTATCCCGCGAAGAAGATGTCCCAAGGCATGACCCTGGGGCCGCACATGGCAAAGGCCTCTTTGGCAAGGCATAACTCTTGGACCACCCAACAACGCTGGAACCAAGGGCGTCGAAGGAAGCGCAGAAATGTGTGGAATCCGGAATCAGTCGCGTTGCCATTGTCGTCGTCATCAGTTTCCGGTTGACTGCCCATGTCATCTCCATCTCGGGGCTCTTCAACGCTATCTCCATCACCTGCCATCCTTAGGCGGTGCTCCTCCAACTTCTGTTTGATCCGATCATCTCTGTCACGCCCCCATAACATCGCATAATCCATCTCGTTGTACAGTTCACTGTGCTCTTCATACATCCTTTGGCAGAGAGGAAACACCACCTGGCTATCATGCTCATCTTTGCCAAGCCAGACTATCACTCTGCTGGCGTTTCGGTATATCGACCGCATGAGGAGCACTTGGATGTTTCTTTCGGAGACATCGTCCTGATTGATGCATACCGCGTCGATCCACAAGCAGCGGTCATCGTCTTCGTGACGGAGGTGTCGCAACGCCGCCTCTAGGCTGCGCGTGGCCGCGAAAGGTTGGTCATTGCAGTAGATGGGCAATTTGTCGGTCACATCGCCCCAGCAATAAGAAAGGGCTTCATAGTCGTCGCATTGGAGGAGGGCTTGTTCCACGACTGTGCAGCGCAACGGATCGGTTGACTCCTGGGCCGGATGGAGAGTCAAGAGACGAAAAGAAGGCCCTTCAGGTCCGTTTTTGAGCGGACTATATATCGCCGACCCAGCCATGTATGAAGAGCAATACTTGCTCAGCGATTGATGTTCAGGGAATTCTAAACTATTTATTAACGTATCATGGGTAGTAAGGGGCGGGGCTCTTTTAGTGTCACCGCGATGAAACGATAGCACAGTGGATAGATAGTTACCGAGTGACATTCCCTTCCTTGGCGTCTAATTTGATGTACATAATATGGCTAATATTAGTATCCCGCTAAAACAACTGTTTCGCTAAGCTACTGTGTACATAGAGATCACCACCATTGGCACTGGGAGGGTTGTCCGCGAGGACTCCGAAGGGGAGCCTGTTATACTTTCGACGAGATTTTCAATTGTTACAGATAAGCTATCCTAGCAATGCATCTAGGCGTAGCATCATATAATTGTTGGAATTATTGGCTTCCAAATTCCAGTTGCTATGTCAATACTTAAATCACAAAGTAGATTAACGAAGCGTTGACCTATTGTCCTACTGTTCTAACCGCCCTTGAAGCTAAGGATCGTGTCATTAGCTAGCCAGCATCGTCATCAGCTATGCACTGGGCTCGATCTTTTTCAGCATCTTATTGACAACGGAACCCGGAAGAGGCAGATATCGGCCTTCGCGTTGGACCTGATCTTGACCTTCTTGGCTAAGGATAAACTTCAGGAACTCATATACCACGGGCTCCATGGGCTCACCGGCCTCCTTATTAGCAAAGAAGAAGATCTCGTTGTAAAGTGGATACTCGCGAGCCCGGATTGTCTCCAGACTGCGTTTCACATAAGGCCTGCCGTTGAAGGCTTGAACGGCAAGCTCCTTCATTCCGGGCCCAACCACCTCGGGTGATCCAACGCAGATTGAGTACGGGTCGGCATTGCCAGCAGCCAAAACTTGCTTGCTCCAAGTAGCCAGGGTATTGTTTGTCATGGCATAGTTGGCGAACGTGCGCAAGCCCTCAACCCATTGGTTGCTGCCCCACAAGACGAGATTCTGAAATACGTCTTGGATATTGGCTTTCGTGGTCTGACCACATGGGTGGATGGGTGCATTTACCCACTCGCCCTTGAGGCCAAGCTGGCCCCATGTACGGATGTTATACTCGGGTCCGCGCTTGTAGGGATAGCTGGTCATCCAGGTACTCCTGTTATACCCGCCTCCGCGAGCAGTGCCAAATACGCCATCCAATTCTCTCATGGTGATGTTTTCCAGAGGATTATCCTCGCGGACGACAATTGCGAACGCTGGAGACCAACCGTAAACGTCGTACGAGCCGGTTGCGGCGACAATCTCAACAGGATCATGACCAAAGACTTGTTGGTAGGTCAGGTAGTCCATGAGGGTTGCGGGGCGGCCGACACCAAGGTCAGCAGCCTTGACCGCAAGTGCAGGAATGCCAATGGCAGTCGTGGGGAGATTGTACTCGATTTTGATCCCCGGTTGGAACTTGTTGAAAGTCTCCTGCCAGTACTGACCGAGCTGGCCATCTTTGAGGTAGTTGCTACCCCAAATGCGGAGTGTTCCATTGAGAAGGTCTTGGGGCTGATAAGTGGGCAGGTCAGACAGGTCCCAGGATTTGTTGTAGCCACCCTTTACCGAATGCTCAGTGCGGAAGCTAGTAACATTGAGGGTCCATATGCTCCGATTAGCATTTAAGGGGGCATAGGGACTTGTGTAATTTATTGAATTGCAAACTGGGGGAGTTGCGGCCTGAACAAAACCGAATATATAGGCAGCACTTACGCAGAGTGCGTTGAAACTGATGGACACCATGTTGACTATTGGCTGGCAATCAGTTCAAGTGGTTGGATTATTTTCTTTAGGAATGTTGTCAAAGTGTCGTCTCGTTTTAATTAGAAGAGATTTAGGTTATTATACATATACCAAGTCTCGTTGCAAAACCGACAGGATAGCAACGGATCGTTGTGGGGTTGGTTTTCGCAATGATCTGATGATTACAACTCGAATCCCTACTCTTTGACGTCAACCCCCCAATGAGGTCATTATGTGAAGCTGTACTCCTACGTGGCAAGGATAAGAAGCTCAAGGAGTTCCGCAAACTCCCGTCTACCTCTGTCACCTGAACAACTCGGACAGTCTAGCCAAGCATTTGGTACAACTCTAGTACCTGAATGAATGCTCAGAATAACAAGATTTACAAGGAAGGTGAAGCATCTACATGTCACTTGATGATCAATGGGGTTTCCACTGTTACCTTGGGTGTGAGTAGAGAGCCGTTGTTCGTCTTATTGGCTTAAGCCCCCTGGGCTTACGGTTCCGCTGGCTCGTATGTAGTTGGAAACCTCCATTGATCGGGAAACTTCCGAAATTCTTGTGGAACGCGGGGAACCATGCTATGACTGGGGTAGGTCATTATGCATCCCGCCCTACAATGCTCGTGGTAGTGATGGATATTATTCCCGTGAACTCTCAGCAATCGGATATTCCAATGCCGTCGTAAAACGTTCCAAGCTCGGATTTATCCCACGTTCCAGGGTGGGTTACACCGAGGGAAACATTAACCCTAACCTCAGCTTCAGTGTAACGCTAGGCTTTCGGGTTCAATGTCATCTGATATTATCGCTGTATCTGGAAACTGGAATCCATCATGTTTGGGGCTGGAGCTAGAAAATCCTACGGTCCGGTATACTCGAAGATTGCGGGGCTAGGGAGGAAGATGGTAGTCGTTTCCAGGTTCCAGCTTGGCTGTTAAAACACAGCTATGGAGACGGTTTTTGTGTACTTATAGTCTGACTTGTGTGTTAAAATCATATTCTCACCTCTCTTGCAGAATTTTCTATGAAACAACTACTCCGAATAAATTCAAAACTCAATCTCATAGTATTCAGAGATAGTCTGTCATCACGATGGTGACTGGCATGAAAAAAGGTTAACAGGATCATTGCATTGTTATTCCAGCTTAGGACGACCTTACTGACTCGTTTGGACTAGCTTTGTACGCCGCAACCCTTGGTGCTGCGTCTGTCTTTGCTCAGGACTTGCCCCGCCGTGACTTGACTGGCTACCCGGACTACAAAGTCGAGTTCAATGTGTCCGGTATCTTTAGAATCTTTGGAAGCGATCTCAAGGGCGCGATCCCAGCACTTGCTGCTGGGTTTGCAGCATACCAGCCTGGGGCCTCCATCGGTATATACAATTATACTAGCAGTGAAGGATCCATTGCTGGTCTTTACACAGGTCTCTCAGAACTTGCCCCAGCTGGCGATGATGCAAAACTGACGGATATGATGCCGTTCTTCAACAGCTACGGGTACCTCCCCACTGAGATTTCCATTGCTACCGGTGGCCATGAAAAGCGTGGTACTCTATGGCCGGCAGTGATTGTGGTACACAAGGACAATCCTTTGGAAAGATTGACCATGGATCAACTGGATCGCATCTTCAGCTCCGAAAGGATAGGAGGGTGGAAGCTCGGGATGAATGACAACCTCGCTTCAGTCAGTGAGGGCGACAACATACTCTTCACAGCCGAGTATGCCCGGAATGCTAGCACCAACATCCGCAAATGGTCCCAGCTCGGCATTGAGGGAGAGTGGGCAGATAAGGAGATACAGACCTATGGCTACATTGCTCCCGGCTTCGTCATCTACATGCAGAGAAAGCTTTTCCACTGGTCACAGAAGTGGAATCCAAACTACAAGGAGTATGTTGAAGAGAAACAAGCGACTGCAGACGACGACAGCAAGCCAGTCGCCAGCGACCGCATGCTCGAGGAGTTGTCCAATGACAAATACGGTATCGGCTGGGGAGCACAACTCCACATCAAGGACTACCCCAAGGTGAAGCCAATAGCCATTGCACAAAACAGCTCCGGACCATACTTTGAGTTTAGTCCACAGACCGTCTCGGATCGCAACTACCCCTTGGCTCGCGATGCTTACATCTATCTTAACCGCGCCCCGGGCCAGCCCGTGGACCCTAAAACTCGTGAATCCCTGCGCTTCGTCCTAAGCAAGCGGGGTCAAGAGATCATCGCCGGACTTGACAAGTATTACGCCTTGACCTTTCCCGAGCTGGAGTCTCAACTTTCCAGACTTGAGTGAGATAAGCTATTTGCCTGATGGCTTACAAAGCAGTACCTCTTGGGACCTGCTGAAGTCTTACTACTTTGTGGGACTATCATACAATAGAAGCTTACTTGTTGTTGCAAGCCTAAGATTAGCATTCCATAGGCAATAGTAAATTGAAACCGTGCTCTAGCTAGTACGTTAAAAATTTAAGTCTACCCTGATATATAGAATAGATGTCGTTCATGTGACCGTATTTTCTTAACAAGAGATGTGACATACCTTGACTTCCTATGATAGTTGATACCTGGAGAGTGTTTCACTGTCCCTCTTTTTATTTCGAGAGGCAAAATATCCTAAGGCTTTTTGAAGAATTTGGAGGATTCATGGAGTTGTCACATACTACTTTAGCGTACCAAGTTCCTCACCATCCACTAGTTAAACAAGTGATAGGCTGATGGTTGTCAAATCACGGATAGCAACCTCCAGCATTAAGAGCAGCCGAGGATGTGGAGGACGTAGCTATTACACCTGACTTCGCTTTGTCAAGCAGCAGGTAGTCTCCGGAAAGAACCGGTAGAGAATGCGTTAGCTTTCCTTTAAATGGCTTCTCAGGAAGAGCCAGGTAGTGCAACAGAGGGGTTTTCACCCGAGGAAAGAATTATATCTTCCACCAGTGGGCTTGAAGCATCACATTCCCTGGTCCTAAAGCTCGGAAAATGGCCCAAGTCAACGTTTAACCGAAGGGTATGAAATCCATGTTCCTGTTTGGACGTCGATCTTAGGCCTGGCATCTTGAATGACGTCCTCTTCTAAGCACAGAGGTATAGCTCTTTCTAAGGTGCCCACGGGCCTGGATGAGGATTGGCAGTCAGCTCTTCGGACATCAGATGATTCGAGGGTCGGACCGAATACTACGCAAACTCCCCCTCATACTAGTAAGCCATTGACTTAACAAGTGACCACGCATATGTGGGCGGGAGTCGGCAAGCTCCATATGTTAGGCTAGATGTCGGATACTAGGCCCTCTAGTTCAAGCGAACGCTTGGCGATACTACATGCATAGCGTCACTGACCATGGAATCATCACAAAATTTACCCGGTAGAGGTTCTGAATGACTGGGGTGACCCCAATAACAATGCCACACTGACATGAGTTCACTTATTTCTCAACCCCTTGGTACTCATACCCACCAAGTTTCAGGGATGGATGAGGAACTCTCAAGGTCAATGCTCGGGATCCGAGCGGAAACTGACGTCGTCCAGGACCAAGAAGACTTGATATCACATGAAATTCAAACATGGCTATAGGAACTGTGGCGATCTACTGCATTCTCACAGTCGATTTACATTTAGGATTGGTGGAAGCGTTTTAGCACCGAGTTCTGCTTCGGTTTCCGAACACCCTTGACGCCAAGACTAAAACCACCCATGACACAAGACGGAAGGGCTCATAAGAGTTCCCATGTCTGCCACATTACAAGTTGATGTATGTACATAATTATTTCTCAATGCGATGCTACGGTCATCGTCCGAACGTATCCTTGCTACGAGTTCACCGCCAACGGAATTCGGCACCCTCAAGCCCTGGAATCTAACAATCCAGATACCCTTGCATAATGTGCGTGTTATGTTTATCCTGAAGAAAAGATCAACAAAGACCCATAGCCGACGGCTTTGAAAGATTCTCGGTTAAGAAAATGATATGGACGGTAGCGCAGTCCGTGCAGTTGAAGCGAACTTGATCTCCGAACTCCGAGACAAGCCCACTATCTTTTCATCCACTTGAGGGATGTTTAAGTGGGCATAGCTCAACACTCAGTTACGCAATACATTATCACTCGGAGTAGGTTGTATTGTATTATAGCTCCTCGGCAGAGAGGTTTATGATGGCTATTGAGCGAAGACCACACCGCCCTACTGCGTCCGCCAGCCTAAAGCGTCGAGTCCATCGATGGATGGCAGGACCACGACTTACGTATGTAAAGAATCTACACATGCCGCCAGGCAAGCTTTAGAAGCTCATCGAAAGGGCTCGCTAAACCTTGCTACTTATGAAGCCGACATCAATGAGTTGTACACCAATTGGTAAGCCCTGGAGTGCCGTCTTCGCACGCTAGATTTCGTGATGCTCTATGAAAACTTTCCATGCACTTGGACCCAGTCCGCAAAACCCGCGTCTAGAGATGACCTCTTGGTCACTCTTGACACAGGAGTTCGTACATCCATAAGCCTTTAATGTATCATGCTAGCCAGTTGACGAGATACCAGTCCTTGATTCGCATATAAACTACCTAGCTACCTATTCATGGTTGTCCTACGAGGGAAGTAAGCCCTTGCAGCAAGTCATTCTGCAGGTCCCGCAAGTCCTCCACGCCTACGCTTACTCTCACTAACCTTCGATCCGCTCCAGCATCTGTCATGGCGCGCCATTCGATCAAACTCTCCACGCCTCCCAGGCTTGTTGCGTGGTTGAAAAGATGCAAGAAGCTCGGCAGACGCTGCGCTTCCTTGGCCTCATGGAACAGGATGGAAAACACCGGCCCGTAGCCCCCAGGCATCTGCTTTTGTAGCCAGCCTGCTGCCAACGCATCCTCTTGAAGCGACGCATGTGTCACCCGCAGAATGGTCTTGGCGGCGATGGATGCCTCACCTTGCGCCAGCAGGTGCAGCCAGGCAACGAGCGCGACCGCATTGGCTGATTGTCTCTCTACTCGCAACTGAAGGGTGCGTATCGACCGAAGCCCCAACCACCCTTCCAAGCTTCCCATGACACTTCCTATTGTTGACCTCTCATTACGAAGCTGATCCAACCATCCTTCGTCTACATGAGACTGGCTAACAGATAATATGCCACATAGCATATCAGAGTGCCCTCCGAAATACTTGGTTCCACTGTGCAGCACGACATCAGCGCCGAACGCAAAAGGGTCTTGCAGTGGAGGCGGCCCAAAGGTCGAGTCAACGACCAGATAAGCCCCAGCAGCTTCGGCTCGCTTTTTGTAGAAGCCAAGGTCATAAGCCTCTCCGGTGGGATTAGCAGGCGTCTCAATATAAAGAACATCTCGGGGACCCAGCCGTTCGAGCTGGTCCAGCGAGTGTTTCTCGAGCCCTGTGAGCCTCGCCATGATGTCTACGACTTTCTGGCATCCGTGATACACATCGTCCATGAAGATCTTCTTAGGGTTCAGCATGATCATTAGGGCATGGAATGCCGCCAGCCCAGAAGCATACGTGATAGAAGGCTGTCCAATGATTTGAGTGAGCACGACCTCCAACCGCGTCGTGGTGGGAGCTGATATTCGAGAGTAGTGGTGCGAGTTCAGATCAGCCGGCATCTGAAAACGTGGTGAGTAAGGTTGTAGTGCGTACTTTCTTATGAACTGCTCTTAGCTTTACTTGCCTTGGGATCACGGTCTGCCCTAGCTTGAAGCGCCTCTGCATCTCTGGGGAAACGAAACGTCGTGGACACGGAAATAGCCGCGGCTACCGCGCCGTGGCGCTCCAAGTCATCATCGGCGTGGATGGCTTGTGTAGCCGAGTGCAGCGGTGGCGTGCAGTCTCTCCCAGTTCTTTCTTGATGGCTCCCAGCTCCCATCCTGCAGATCGGCAGCCAAATGCGGTAGGCACGAAGGAAAACTATAACCAACGGTTGAATAAGCCTGATATAGCGCACATCGTAGGGAGATCGAGCTGCGATGGCCTCTTTATACTGGCGACGCATGTGTCATCCTGCTGGCCATCCACAGAATGTAGTATTCGGTATCGGATCGGAGCGGGTAGAGCGGCTTTTCCATGTAGCCCACGCCTTACGCAGCCGCCCCTGAGGTGACTGTTTTCTCATACCCATAGGGATTTAGGTAGCCCAAGTTTAGAAACGTAAATCTGTTGTCCATTTGTTATGGTCTCTATCCGCGCTGTCAGTTCAAATTTGCTTCGTTGTTGTCCAGACATAAGCTGATATGCTCACGGAGAGGTAAAGGTTTGTAAAGATTGGAATCCAACAAACAAGCCGACCGATGAAAACCCTGTACTTCACAAGGCGCTTGGTCATCAAAGATGTCAATTGCGCCCTGTGTGGATAGACAAATACCACGCTAATATGTAATTGATGAAGCACGAATTACGACTGATCAAAACATGTCTCCTGGTTGAGGTAGGGTCATCACGCAACTGGTCAAAAGAGCATTGGTGCTATCCCTGGGCACCAGTTATACAACAGGGGGCGGCTCTATATATTTATTCACTCTAGAACATCTCTTAGCGACCAATATAAGGAGATTTCCCAGAGTCGCTTTATAAACTTTATATCGCAGCGCCTCTGCATTATGCGGTAGAGAAACGGGACGACCCGGTAGTCGGTCAGCTGGTCAAGGAAGGCGCTCGTGTCAGCGAGAAGGATAGTTTTGGTAGGAGGCTACTACGCTGGGCGGTTGAAACTCGCCACTTGAGCGTTGTAAGACTGCTTGTCGACGCATGAACGCCAAGTATAGCGAGATGGCGATGCCGTTACTTACACCAGGCCGCCGGAAACGGCCACTTGGATATTACGCGACGGCTTGTTGATGGTGGGCGCGATAACCGACGCTAAAGATGAGAAAAGGGAGACGGTGCCACACTGGGCTAGAGCTTATTTTTTAGACTTTCGTATTCATTGTGCTGAAGTGTCGGCTGAACTCTCGCGTACGTATCCGCTACATCGGACCGACGAAAACGGCCACTTGGACATTGTGAGACTGTTCGTGGACGCATGCGCCAAGAAAGACACGAATGTGACACGAATGAGCTGAGCCGCCGAAAACGGCAAGCTGGACTTTGCTAGGATGCTCTGTAGAGGACCGTGTCTCAGAAATTGGATGAAGTGTGATGTAGACCAAATTCCTTGAGATTTCGTAAACCACTCGTATTAAATAAATGTGACCCGAGAAATACTTGGGTCTAATTTTACTTCCAGCCGCAAATGCTAATGATGCAAGTGCCTTGTGATTTTGTACCATTCACTTTAGTTGGAGTTTGCGCCTTTGCACCATTCCTCCCCACTTGGATGGACGTACGTGTCTCCTGCACCTCTCACTCTTGTTGTTATTCTTTGATTCTGTCATCTCCCCTATTCTCTGACCAAACAGATCATTTCCATTGCCCTTGCTTTCCATCATGGAGAAAGAAACCCCAACATCACCAGTTGCTCGCTCAAAGGCTCAAATCCCCGCCTATATCATGTGAGTAGCTGTTCCACGTCCATGATCTTGACCAGACTTCCACTAATAGCATCTTGTGTCTTCAGTGCCTGGATCGTCACTTCAAATACCACGATCCTTGCCAACAAATGGCTAATAAGCTCTGGGGGATTCGGTTAGTTAGCTCCCGCCACTCAAACGTCCCTCTTCAAACAACACAAGAGCTAACAAAACATACTTAGGATATCGTATGTTGTACACATAGTGATCATCCTGTGAGAAATGAATGCTAACCGTGCTGACAAATAGCCATCCTCCTCACATGTTTGCATCTTACGTTCGCCTCCATCGTCACCCAGGTTCTCGCCCGCACAACAAATTTACTTCACCGTCGTCACACACTACCTATCGATAAGAATTTCTTCCTGCGCACGATTTTGCCGATGGGAATAGTTGCGTCAGGGTCCCTCGTCTGCTCAAATCTTAGTCTCGTCTATCTCTCCGTCTCATTTCAACAGATGGTCAAGGGCTGCAGTCCCGTTCTGACACTATTTGTTTCTTGGTTGCTGGGGGTAAGACAAGTTACCAAGAGTGATATACTTAGTGTCACTATTATTGCTGGTGGTGTCGTATTGGCCAGCGCTGGGGAGATTCACTTTTCTGTGATTGGTGTTGTATATCAGCTTGCCGGACTACTCTTCGAGGCGACCCGCGTTGTTCTCATCCAACTTATGCTTACAGGCGAAGACGTATCTCTAGACCCCATCGTCGGCCTCTACTACTACGCGCCGTTCTGCGCAGCACTAAACTTTTGCATTATGTGGGTGGTTGAGATCCCTCACCTCTCTGTTGCTGAGGTAGCTCCGGTGACTTGGGTCATGCTATTTGGGAGTGCCGTTATTGCATTCATGCTAAATTACACAAGCATGGCATTGGTCAGTGACAAATAATGCCACAAGTCATTCCATTTCTAACATCCGTGAGCAGATTGGCAAGACATCGGGCCTTACAACGACTTTAGTTTCAATCTTTAAGAACATTCTTTTGGTCGGAGTATCAGTCCTTATCTGGAGCACTCCGATCTCCCCAATCCAGTTCCTAGGCTACTCTATCAGCCTTGTTGGGTTGGTGCTTTACTCGTTTGGTTTTGGCCAACTCAATGCAGGTTTTAGGTCACTTTTATCGTGGCTGGGGTTGCAATGGAAAGATGATGCCGTTATCTTGGGCCAAACGCTCCCAACATCATCCCAGTAATTTTTCTTCACGTTTTCCCTCTAATGCAGCGACAAACATTTGCACATGTCAACAAGTCTTCATTTGTCATCGTTGGATTTAAGATCCATGAAGACGTTCACAACGAACCTTCATCATTTGTCTTCCTAAAATGTGCTTGCGCATATTTTCGGTCGCCACCTTTTTTGATGCTTGATTTCATAAAGCAAGCCCCCCAATTATGAGCATTATAGATCTTTAATTATATAAAATATATATTTAATAAAATTTTACATTAAATCTTGGTAAAATAAAAACATCTTTGTCTACTATGAAGAAATGATTAAATCGTTTGATTCATTAATTCAATATATAGCCTCAAGCTAATAGAGCTTATTTTAATATTTTATACTTATTACATGAAGATATTAGATCTAGTATCTACAATGATTGCTTCTTTGAGGAGTGCTGCAAAGATACGGGGGGCTTTATTCGACAAATTCTTGAGCTTGAGGCGGCTGTCGCAGTCTCGATGTCACTAAAAAGATTACAATCACGAAGCCGCTCCTTAGTGAGACTGCCATATATTGCCCCGGTAACATCCTTGCCGAATTCACCTTCTTGGGGTCATCAGAGTGGGAAAACGTCAATGTTGGCATTGGAAATCGGTGGCTACACCCGCTATCTAAGTATGGCTGTCATGGAACGCGATTCTGACCTATTTTGCTTCTGCAGTATAAAATCGATAAAATGAGATGACTTTTACATGTATGAGAATGTATCCTAGCAAGTCGATTTAATCGGTAAAGGATATGCAGTACATTTGTCTTCATTACAAGTTCGTACAGGAATGCTAAATAAAGCAAGAGAAAACGAAAATATATCACCAGTCGAACTGTCCATGTTTGATAGACTCTGTGGTGTTGATCAGAGGCATCGCACCGAACATGACTGGCAGATCGTTCATACACGCGATTCGTGCCGCGGGGTGCTCAGCGGAGGTGCTGATGGCGATGGCGGGGGCTTCGTTTGAAGGATTCTTGAGCCCATTGATCTGCAATGGAGGCTGGCAAGTGATGGCCGAGACGAGCATGTTCATTGCCACATCTTCGCAGTTGGTGAGGTTATCCACGAAATCGCGAATCTGCTTCATGACGGGGTCGTCTGTCCAGTAGTACTCAGTAAAGGCAATGTGGACAAAGACCAGACCGGTCATAACGACGGAGTAGGCATCGCTGGAAAAGCCAAGCTCCCATACGCCCTCGGCGTTCTGGACGTGCATGCGGGCGAATGCACCGACGACTCGGTCTTGCGCCTTCTTTCGCCATGTTTGGAAGACAAACTCCATGTCGCGGGGGTGGTAGTATACATCGTCGTCGTGGAGGAGCACGGCCTTGGTGCGGTATGCCTCGTTGGGACGGAGCTTCTCGTTTAGGCTGTTCCTGGTGGTCTTACGGTAGATGACAGGTACTCCGTGCTTTGAGACAAAGTTCTCGGGGGCGGGTGTCTCAGGGTCATTCCAGATGATGTGGACTTCGAGGAGGGAGGGGACGTATTCGCCCAGAATTGCATTCAGGGTTCTGCCCAGGATGTCGGGCCGCCTGTAAGTTTGGAGCAAGATTCTGTGCCGAAGAAGTTAGTCTTGTAAATCATTTATTCTTCCGTAACGGGTAAGATATGGTGAAACATACGTGAACTTGTCGTCGAGCAAAGAATCCGTCTTCTTCTTGATTGAGTTCCAAAGCTTTGCGTCAATCTTGGTCTGCTTTTCGGGACAGCTCGTCACCTTTTCATCTGGCGAGGACTCCAGAATGGCGAGAGCTGACTTTCGGTGGGTTGAAGATGCATAATTGCCGGCCTTGACAAGTTGTTGGTTCAAAGTGGCTGGGTCTGAAGAAAGAAAAATGAATGAACATAAAACAAGGGCAAGGAACAGGCAAACGGTAACGGCCTTGCGCGGCATTGTGAAGCCGCTAGGCAGAGGCAGTGTTGTGCTCTTCATGATGTGCTGTAGTGACAAAGGTGATCTTCAGAGATGGCGCTGGGGGAGATATGAATTTGGATGAGGGAAAATGATCACTTATAATCGAAAGTATGAATAAACAAAAAAAACAAAACGAGCAAGAAGTCTCTGCCGCCGAAAACGGTTGCTTGGCTGTTGCAGAGCTGCTCCTCGACTAGGTGCCGACAAGATGCCGTCTGGCCAACGGCAGGCTTGGGAGGACGCGTCTGTAGTACAAATTAAAAATAGCAATGGAAGATGCCGGCCGGACAATGAATACGAGACACTAAGAAACAAGCTCTGCTAGCCCAAGGCTGTGACCACACAGAAGGGAAACTCCGTGGATGCCGCTAGAGCAGATCGCCGGAAACGGCTACTTGGAGATGGTTACAGTTAAGGGCTTATGCAGTGCCAGCGAAGCATTGATCCAGGTGAGTGGAATTACTCTGCCCAAACCTTTCCTGTCTGTTTTGGTTGTAGCTGTGCCTGGTACCAACCCCTCCTCGTCTGATGAGTCGTATCTAGCGTATTGAATTATCAGACCACCCAATATTGTTCCCCCTCCAGGGATGCCCGTGATGCTATATCATCTCGTATAGTTGATACCGGTCTTGCTACAGCTGAGAAACGATGGTCGGTATATAACGATGCCATTGGACAACAAAAAAAAGCCCGCCCATTGTCAGCTTGGGGAGCTGGAACACGAAGCCTTCCTGCATCGATGGTTGCTATGGTAGGGTCACCTGCGCAATTTATCAGGCGTGCTCGATAATACGCGATACGTGCTCTGCCTCTGACCTTGGCTTCAATATAATCGTTCCAACCAATATGCTTAACCATGATCGGCCGGACCCAGATCCGGATCGCCGAGAGCAAGGCCAAAGCAATGAGAGATCCGCAGATCGTGGGGAAACCGGCTCTCGGCCCACATTGGCGGGGATTGGGCTCGAGCCGGTTTTCATTGTGGGCTTTCTGCAAGCTGGTGAAGGATGGACATGCTTGCATGTATTGTTAGATCAGAGCAGAGGGAGGAAGTGAGTGATTCTTATCTCGGGATTCTCTCTTGATGGCTAAGGTAACAAACGGATGGAGACGAGATTTAATTCCCGTATCGGGAAGGGAAATGCTACAATGGCTCTGTCATTTTCCCGCAAAAATGATGGCGTCCACCTGACTCTCACAGTCTCACCCCAACGGATATGTGGGCTATCATTGCTCGGAACGGTCCACCATTTGCTTCCTCTTGATAGCCATATGCAGACATAAGCGGTTGGTAATACAAGATGCATATCGCGGTTCTCCTGACCAATGCATTGCACTAGTTATGTATGTCTAGAAATGCAAGCGAGCTGCATTCAATCTCAGCTTTGATGGAAAAGAAGGAAATATCAATCTGGTGGGTTTCTCACGCAAGAAGGGTACTTCTGCCATGCGCTTTTATGGGATCGACATCCTTCTGATTTGAGTCCTGAAAGCTCTGCCTGCTACATCGCTTTCTTCCGATATCGTACCTCCGCTTAGCGCATTGCCCATCTCTTGCGCTATAGCCAAGCTTGTTTCTGGCAGTGACCGAAGAATCAATCAGGATGCGCGCATCATCGCTTTTGGCCGTTGCGTTGGTGTCTCTGGCGCTGGCGCAGCCTTATGTCGCACCTCGCGAGGAGGACTCTAAGAAACAGCAATTCGCCAAACTCATCGAGGAAATCCAGGCTGATGTTCTGAAATCTCTCGATGAGCGCGAAGAGACGATGCGCAAACGTGCGAGCAAGCCTCCTGCAATACAAGGAACATCGTCTTCCGCCGTGAGTAGTGAGTCTCTCCCTCCCTCCTTTGCCTGACACTCCTCCTCGATCAACTAATGATTTGTCTTGTACTTGATTGAATTAGAGGCTCGCTCTCTAAACAGGAACGGCTGAAATTAAATCGAAGCCGTCAAGTGCTTGCAGAAGCTTCCGGCCCGGACTCCCCAGAGTGTTGCCGCTGGTGCCAAGTCTCGTGTACGTATTTCGGTTCTCTGCCACGTTGCCACTCCTGATTTGAACCGTAAATGGCTGGAGAAAACAATGGTGGTCTCAATATTTGGTACTAACACAGCCAATCCATGTTATTTCGATGAATTCGTTGCGGTCCACATCCAACAGACCTTGGACATTCACGTCTCCGGCCTCTTCTAGCCCTGGCACCGTTGGTTCCTCCACAGATACGAGAAGGCGCTGCGGGACGAGTGCGGATACAAGGGTTACCAGCCCGTGTTTACTTAATTCTCTGCTCTTCAGCCCATTTATCCATGTCGATACCCTGGGGCCTCAGGCACTAGCGATGGCCGTCATCTGAGGCTGACTCGTTTCGCTCGGGTAGTATTGGGATTGGGCGAAGTATCATACAGCCCCTGAGAAATCACCCATCTTTAACGGAGACTCGTATAACCTGGGTGGCAATGGCGACTTCATCCCTGATCAAGGTCCAGTCATTGTCCCTCCTGCAGGAGTGGGCGGCGGCAACATCCAGCTTCCTGCTGGACCACTGGCCCGTTTGCCAATATGACTATCAATCTCGGTCTCGTTGGTGGCCTCGAGGGCACCGCACCCGGCCCAAATGGAGGCCTGAGGTACAATCCTTGACGCCTGAAGCGTGATGTTGGCCCTGCCATGAACACACGGTATGCCAACTACACTACCGTTCTAAGTAAGTTGGCCTGCCGCAGGGCATTTGAGACTTAAGCTAACACCTCTCATGCAGATCTCCTACTCAAGCCGGAGAATGTCTCATATCGACTGCTCTCGGAAGGTGTTCCTTACGCTATTGAGATTGGCCCTCACGGCGGCATCCACTACACCATCAGGTAAGGAAACCAGTGTCCCCCTTCTCATCGTGGAATATACTAACTCACGTTTCGCTTGGCAGTGGTGACCCCGCCTTTTGGGTCCACCGCGGCATGATGGACCGCATGTGGACGTTTTGGTATGTTTCCTCCTCCACAACCACTTAAACGCATTGGGAACAACAGCATTTCTGAGACTTGATTCTATGATAGGCAAGTAATGGATCCCAAGAAGCGACACTTTGACCTTAGTGGTGGCAATTACGGCCACATCACCTGGGCTAACAATCCACCCTCTCGCAAAGCCCTCCTGTCTGATCCTATCAACATGGGATACGCTGCCGAGTCTACTACTATTGGTGAAGTTATGGATACCCTTGGCTGACCACTTTGCTACTTCTACATTTAATTAGCAATCACGTTGCTTATTCTTTGCCTTCTGGACTTGGGCTACCTGTCCATTATTGTTCGAAACAAGTGCTGCAAATATTTTGGTGGGATAGATAGCTTGATTTACGCGCCAGAACGTAGATATCGCATCTGCTACACTCGCGGCTATCCAGACTGAGAGCTCTCCTTGGTTCCGATGCCTACTCCTGTCGCCTGAATTGTGATTGAAACTATCCAGATGAAACACAGCAAGTATAGGAACCAGTTAAACTACCTAGGCTTGTTCCACTTCCGGGGGCTGTAAACCTACCCATGTTCCAGGAGCCGGGTACGTGGCGCCGATGAGTTCCTTCTCGCCAAAGAGAAAATGCCCATCTTTGGCCAGATCCGCAATGACATGTCTGTCGGTTGGTGGAGGGATCAGAGAGCTTCCTTCGGGTGGTGGTTCGATGAGACAAGCACGCCCATCGACCACTTCCATATGGCCGGCATGGATTCCAGGACTGGTCCAGAACGTCATATTCGGGTCGATCTCAGATTTAATCTCAGACAGGCGCGCGTAGTTTGTGCCCCAGAATGCCGAAGTCCAGTTCTCCTGTTCTGTACTCGCCTGGAGAGTGAGCTGTAAGCATTCTGTTCTGTTTTCGCTCATGACGGCAAAGGATATCGCTGTGGGGAGCCCAACAAACCTCGTTGATATATGTGCCCATGTCGGGAGCAAGAACCCGGAGCCCGTCTACGTTGGTGGTGTTCGTCTTGAAGCCAACGACGAGTGCGACAGCTCTCCGCCATCCTGGGTTGTTTGACGTCTCAGATCCATCCCCTAATTTACCACCGGGCGAGCAAACCAGAATACCATAGTAGCCTCCCGTTTCACGTAACGCATAGGTTATGTTTGGACTGCGGAAGTGCTCGGCGCCGAGTAATCGACTATCAAAGGGGACGATGCCGCGATTGTAGGGCGGGGTGGGCTCATCTCCTGGGCTTGGAAGCGGGCCGTACGTTGTGTCAAAGAAGTCCTTGTAGTCGACAAAGTCATAAGGCCGTGACTGGAAAGGCTTCAAACCGGGGAATGACTGCATTTTAGACAAGATCGGACCCCACACGGCGTTTGCATTCGCCACGCCGGAACGATCTGCTGGATGAATAGCGTAACATCGAACGCTCGTCGGCGAGGCATAAATGTAAGCCGTGATGCCCTTCTCTTGAAGGCCCGGCAACTCAGAGAAGAGATACTCCATAGCCTCACTCACTGGCGTCCGACCAGTTTCATAGTCAGTCGAGTTTGGACCTGCAAGGGTTGAGTTCATCCACCAGTTGAACCCGGTCATAGGAACTGTAGGATAAACTTTCCAGGTGGCCTCGACAACGACACCAAATGTACTGCCGCCACCGCCACGAACAGCCCAGAAGAGATCCCTGTTTATCTTGTCATTTGCAATACGAAGCTGTCCATTAGGTGTCACCACTTTGGCTTCCAGCCACTGATCAACGCCGAGCCCGTACTGAGATGTGAGCGGCCCGTAGCCACCATTTTGGCCCCATCCTCCTGCTATGGCCACGGTTGCTACATCAAATCAGCCGCTGATCCTGCTAGAATAAAGGCACGCCACATTTATGCAGGCCTCGTCTTGCCCTTGGACTTACCTGCAGCTCCACTCACGGTGAACAGCCCTGAGGGATCGAGTGCGTAGTTCAGATAGAGCCCGGCTGCCGCCGGCCCAAACGTAACAGCAGCTTGAACCCCCGGAAGTGGAGTAATGACATTGGGCTCCTCCGTGTGGTCGAGCCTGTCTGTGCCGCTCTCAGCCGAAGTGAAAGATTCGTGAACTTTGATGCCTCTCAGGAAAGACAGATCGAGTAGAAGGCCTGACCCAGCGTCGCTGCGGCCAAGCTGGTCATGCCCTGTAGTGATAACGGCGAGGCGGACGTTGTGTTCGGTAGCAAACCGTACGGCAGCCTGGACGTCTTCAATAGAGTGTGCACGGAATCGGTAATCTGGAAGAGGATTCGTAGAATTCTGCGGGATCGGGGTCACACCTGGCAGTGCTGCCTCCCATGTTTCGGGACTTGGCCAATCTGGGTCTTTGGAGAGCTTGCGGCATGTCGTGTAGCTCTTGGTAGCTGCATTGCCTGGCGAGATAGCCCAGGCCGAAATGGCAATGCATTGCAGGAATGTGTATATTTTCATTGGAAAGATTGTGAAGATGGGGGGGGGGGAATCTTTTTCTCAAGAATATCCAATTGTTGCTGGCTAAAGATGTGTTGCGAGGACGCGTTCGTTACTTTGCCAAAGGCATTGAGACCATTTTACACTCCTTAGATCCGATGTGAGCCGTCTGCAGCGGCAACTCAATGCTGCTCTGAATACAATACAATCCAGATAGCACCGTTACCGGGTGCGAGAGCGAAAGCGGATGTAACATTTTGTTTCATCATTTTAAAACCTGACACTGTAGATCGCAGGCTAGGGAGGTGCACGAAAGACTTGGATATAGGGACAGGCGTTGCCCTGTTCCATGCGCATCTGGACCTTGATCGGCACGATCGACAGTGTCTAACAGGGGTTAACTGACAAAGTTCCGCAGCTTTTGCATCTTTCCATCCCTCACTGCCGTCCCCGCTCCCTCTCTGCCGAACCAAATCTCCGAGGCCACGGTGGAAGGCAAGTCAGAATCCAAATCTAATTCTACGTGTACTCATTAGCCTACAAGCAGGTGGCTTATCTTACGCGCAGTAGTTCCTAAAACAAAGATATAGGTTGATTTATCAAGTGAGCTATATATGTACCTCATCAAGTTACAGCTACAGTAGCTGCGTGTATGTAGGCTAGTTCCACGAACGAATCCAACAAAGTACAACCCACTGCAAATTCACTAGCAAACAATTCCACTGAATCTCGCCCGCTGGCAGCCACCTTGAATAATGGGCTTCCTACCCTCGGCTATTGCCAGGCTTTGAACCAACGGACTGCTTGAAAGAAGGCCTCTTCCTTGCCAAGCTTTTGTTCCGGGATGCTTATATTGCCCCGGGTGCCAAATCCGTGAAACGTGCCGGAGTAGAGGGTAACTTGATATGGTTGAGCAGTCCGATTCAACATGCCCTCAACCTCGAGTCGTCGCGCCGGTTCGAAAAGGGTATCAATTTCTAAGCAAGAATAACACGTTGTTAGTGTGCACAATCGCCCCAAGAGAAGATGACGCAAAAATCAAGCGCGCAAGGCTCGATTTCCAAAGGGGATCTGTAATGACTCACCAGCTGCGGCGATGCTAGCCGGCCCGTTAATAGAAAGAACCTCGCTATCCTGAAGGAAACTAGGGTGGGCAGCAAAACCAATGTCGGCACCTCGGCCGTTTTGAAGGAAACGGAAGGCATATCGACCCCCAAAGCAGTAGCCAGTCACGGCGATCCGGTCAAAACGAAGTGTATCACGCATATAGCGGATGGTTGTCTCAATCACAGGATCAGTCACGTTGGTCGTGTGATTTGCAAGGAATTCGTCGGCATCGAAATATATGTCATGAGGCGCGGGATCGCCGCGAAAGATATCAGGCATGATGGTTGTGAATCCAGCCCTTGCGAAACTGTCGGCCAATCTGTGACTGTGTCAAACTGGAACCCCCAAATTTCAGGTCGAGGTATCTCAATTTGATACTAACAGTTTGTTCTGCAGAAGTGGAAGTCCGAATGCGTCTGTCAAGTATAGGACTCCAGTCTTGGAATCGTTGGGCCGAGATGTTGGGCTGATATACATTGTGACTGATTGAAGATTAACTTCTACGACCGTTATACGGAAGGTTGTGAGACATACCTCCGTCGTGAACGTGCTCACTTCCGACAGGCTCGCCTACATGCTGGATGATGCCGTCAAAATTCGACACCGAAAGATGCGCTGCAGAGACAATACTGCAAAGAGCATAAAGAAAGCGAAGTGAATACATTCTCGGGCGATAGGATGATGTCGTTTCGATCACAATCGACCCGTGTCCTTGATGGAAAATGAAAATAAAGAGGTTAAGTTCAAGGCAGTTCCCGGTCGTTTCCAGGCGGGCGAATGCAATAGATGAATCATATCAGGTCATTAGATATTTGCCAAATACCCACAGCCAACATGAAGATGTCCATTCCTGCGTTCGGCTTCACTTACCTGTGGGGTAGATGACGTCGTGAGGAAACTATCTATGAGATTTGGACGGCGAAATTACTGTGACTGGCAAGTGACATCGCGCAGCTACACCCATTGTCCTAATTGCTGTGCCGATCAGGACTTCGGTTTCGGTTTCGGCTTCAATTCCAAAGCGAATCAGACGTAAGTATGTCACCACAGTCTGTTTTGAGCTTCATAGTATTGTTAACCCTGTCTGATTATCACCTTCTCATTTCAAAGCTTTAACTTGGCTTGCAGGGAAAAGGGAGGGAGTCGGGGCGCAGTAACTTGATCGTTTATGCATAAATGGAGATCCTTCTCTGCAACGGGAAGGTCGGAAGTCCAGAAACCAGCCACTGTGGTGACCTTGTTATCGCATTGATATGTGCTAGCACTACTCTTTGAAGCGTGACTATTGCAGTTACAAGATTGTTAACGGTAAAAGACTTTGGCTGGTTTGTTTGTGAGATTAATTGTACGCCAGAGTGGCCATTCTGCATGTACTCTCACTAATTCGCCATGAGCCCACTAGACTGCATTTATACTTACGTATGGAAGGTGATTCTCTGGCTTGGCACCCTATTAACATTAATGATAATCTAAGAAGTAGGCCTATGCCGGTTCAGATAATTCTATCCTCATTGAGGATGTAGTCCTGAGTCTCTCTCTCTAAACACAGCCTCTTGGTAATCCACCAACTCTATCTCTTTATGCGACGGCCCCTGGCCCAATAACTGGATGGAGGTAACACCCACGCCATGGCCATGGCCATGAGTAGCTGCTGAGTGTTGAGGTCTCAATGGTGTAGAGCCGGCCTCCAATCTCACCAGCGGCTCGAAGTTTCGATTCTTCAAAGTAATCTTTTAGCTTGAGATGGAAAAAGCCCAGGCTGCCTGCGGGCGGAAGATAGCTGGGAGTATCAATGCGTCCGATCATGTGCCATTCGTCGGGTGTAGAGGGGGTCCGAACGAAGTGAAAGATGCCTCCGGCGGCTGAGGGGACGAGAAGATCTAATTGACACTCCTGGAGTTTCTTTTGGATGAGTGCTGGGTTGCCAGTCACTTCGCCGGGGTGGGGAATTCTGTCCGTCTTTTCGTCCTTCCATCCGAAGAATACCAGTAGCTAGAGGGTCCTGTTGTGGACGTATGCAGCAGACCACCTGATCGGCTCCGGACAACTAAACCGTATCGCTCTCCAAAAGAGCCGTACGATACCTCCTTTATCGTGGTAATAGACGGCGTGCCGCTAACACGGTATGTTGCAAGGGGGATGAGTCCGCAACAAACGAGGGCGGTGGTGCCTTCGCATGTCTCTCGTTGGTGCGGCTGAAGGTATGCAACTTCCCGTCCGCGACGCAAAATACGTCTAGTCTGTCACCGCTTTCGCTCTCAC
Source organism: Clonostachys sp. G952 (assembly GCA_027569935.1). Lineage (NCBI taxonomy): Eukaryota > Fungi > Ascomycota > Sordariomycetes > Hypocreales > Bionectriaceae > Clonostachys > Clonostachys sp. G952. Next base: position 101,726 of record JAPDLB010000062.1, on the reverse strand, counting down.
GTAACGCAATGCCAGAGACGGACGAGCTGTTTAGAGGAGTGCCCGGAAAGGGGCGGTGCTTGCACCATGGCTTGGAAGGGTGGTCATTCACGCGCTTGAAGGAGAAGAGGCCATCAGGCCCCGCCGCAACCACCTCTTCTGAGGCCGTCATGGCAAATTGCCCAATAGCTGGATAGCGCGGGTGCCCCGGGCACACGTCGCGTGATGTGACGAGAACCGAACAAGGAGGTATATCAACGGCGAGCTGCTGCGCCAAAGACGATCCGATTGGTCCGACCAAGGGGCTGCTGCCTGAGGGCGACGGCACCATGGCCCCTCTGAGCGTTTCGTTCTCGTATGAGGTGCGCGATGGAGAGAAGAACCCATCCGAAGAGGTCGTGGAGGAATCCATCTTTCCAAATGCGTTGGATCGTGCGGTGACAGGGCGGTGGTTATCACTTTCTCTTCTTCTTAACAGAAAAACCGGGTTCTGTTGTTCGTGTTTGGCTCGGGTGGTGTATGCTCTCTATGGGATTTGTGTGTCGCGGCCAGCCCTGTTTGACTTGTCGGTGAGCAGGTTAGGTTACAGGATTAAGGGCAGGTTCAGGCAACCCTGTTCTATGCGAACTAGACGAAGCTGGAGAGAAAAGAAAACTTCGGCCGTTCTCTTTGGAGAGTGGCAGAGTGAAGTTGCCTCGTCGGAGAGCAGGAGAAGGAACAGCCCGCACTCAGCTTCGTCAGTCTCTGCCGTCACGTGACTCCATATGACCAAACTTCCATAGCAGCAGGTGCAAGATTGCCTAGAGGGAGCCTTAAAGAGCGAAACTAGGGATGGGCATAGAATTGAATTCTGGTGTCGAGCAGAGATCTGGAATCTAGGGCGGATTTCGACCGGACGTGTGATTTGCGTACACTATCCTTTCTTTCAATTCCACCATCCCCGGAATTATGTGTATTTTGACCATCAATGACCACCGAATACTCAACCTGCTCAAGTGAGAGTATTGAAGCCCAGATTTTGCTCCGGTTTCAAGTGTAGGGCCATTGGCCCTGCCAAAATTTCTATGTGTATCACAAACTTGCTAACCACAATATAAGGTCTCTGACTGCGTGGGACCCTGGACTAAAAGTCAAATGTGAAAGATTGTATTGACCTCATCATTTAGAGGGCACTCATGCATATGAATTAGGCAGCTTTGTTGTCACGCACTCGACCTGTCACGTTACCGAGACATGCATTAATGAGCATGTCTCATCTATGCCACTTATTGGATAGGTCTGTCAGTCGTGGAAGGCCTCCCGCATAAAGTGGCTAATGTGAGTAACTTGGCAATTTCTATACTCGAAGTACTGAAACCTTTCTTCTAATATGTTATCATGAAGAGATTTAGTACAGAAACTCCAAAAGATACAAACGGCAAGCGTGCTACACGAAGTTATGTCTAACCAATCACTAAAATCATTGCCGTTGAAGTGACTAAGATACATGAAATGATGAAAGCTTTGTAAATTAGTATTTAAAGTCTTATCCTTCTCTGTCGGGTATTTAGTGCGGTTTCCAATTTCTTCCTCATTTGACCACCCAGCAAAAAAAAAACACAACCGCTCGTACCAACGGCTCTGTTTTTTTCTGGATATTCCTCCAGTATCTTTTACATTTTCACAATGGAACCTTCGGCATCCTTGATTGGCTCTGGAAACATTCCGGCACGGGACGAAGAATTTTCGGCCGACCTTCAAACCACTGAGACAGAATCGGCAGCGGCCGCCCACCAGATCATTACTGAATATCTACTAGAACGGTGCAATATTTTCAAAGAGCTGTCAGAAATAAGGCGACGAGTATGTGCATCCGTAACTGGCTATTCGCTCTGACTCCAAGGCAATATACTTACGTGCGACTTTCCGATACAGGGATGGGAAAACCCCAAAGGAGACGAGTACTGGGAGAAAAGACGCCATACCGCAGACAATCCAAGTCCACGAACCCAGCAAATCTTTTTCGAAATGACAAAACGTATAGGAGCTGAAATGCAGGGCTCGACTAAAGCATTCACGATCCAGTTGCCCGGATCTACCAACCCTGGGATTCTAGACATGGGTTCTGCTCCAGGCGGCTTTCTTACTGCAGCGATGAAAGCCAACCCCCGGTCCGATGCCGTAGCTCTGAGTCTGCCGCCTTCGAGTGGTGGCTACGAAATCCTTGCTCCCGAACATCCAAGCCTGTCTGTGAAGTTGGTGGATGTGACAATGATGGCGGCAGATTTAGGCGTCCTAGACATTCCGACAGAACACCCGGAAGCACTTCAGTTTCACCCAAAGCAGCTGAAAGATGGGCAAAAATTTGGGCTTGTGATTTGTGGCGGCAGTGCAGTCCGAAATCATCAGGTAGCAGAGTATCGTCAGGGTCGCGAAAGCTGTCGGCTCATAATGGCTCAAGTTGTTCTTGGATTAGAGCGCTTGGTCCCCGGAGGAACCATCATTTTACTTCTCCACAAGCCAGAGGCGTGGCCAACAGTCAAGATCCTGTACACTTTTAGCAAGTTCGCGTCTGTAAGGCTGTTCAAGCCTAAATCAGCACATGGAGCGCGCTCGTCATTTTACATGGTTGCTACCAAAGTTCAGAACCAGCATGAAGACGCCATGTTTGCACTAGCTAAATGGAAGGAGATATGGCATCAGTGTACATTCGGGACACAAGAACAGTGTCGAGAAGCTTTCCGCGAGGACCAGCCGGATGTTCATCAAGTGTTGGCGGAATTTGGGCCGGATCTCATTAGGATGAGCAAACGAGTTTGGTCTATCCAAAAGGCCAATCTATCTAAGGCGCCTTTTATTTGAAGAAGATAGAAACAGCTCACGGTAGCTTTCATCTCCGATGAGTACAAGATAGATCACTGTCATTGTTTTATGGGTTGCTCACTGCAATTACAAGTGATGAACGCCATAAAATCGCTCCAACTACCGAGTTCTAGGACATGTAATTCACTTGTGCTGGCAAAAGGCATTCGGGCTAAGTCAGTTTAAGCATAAGATAAGTGAATACTAAAGGGGTTTGAACTACATGATGATGATGAGCAAAGTGCCCCCGCTTCTATTGAGAACTTTGACTGATAGCTGGATATGTGTAGAATGAAGACAAATGACCAAAAGGCGGCAATGAGACTTGTGAGACTTGGTAGATGCGATAGAGTTCATCCTGGCAAAACTAGAGCCACCGACTACAAGTTAGCGTCATTTGGGAAAAGAATTATCCCTTTGCCGTCTCTGTTTCTTCTTGATTGCGGTTCCTGGTGCTGTCTCGCCACTTATTGATGAATGCTTCCGTTTTGATTAAGCATTGACCTCCGAAACCTTCGATGAAGCATTGAACTTCGAAACTTCAGTCTGTAAGAACTGGATTAGCTCCCATATCTTGCTCCTAATGAAGATTGGCAGTAGGGAAATCAAAGATCTCCGCCTTGTCAGGTGGAATAGCTGCGTCCACGTCCAGCCTTTCTCCCGACGAAATGCCTCCGCTTCGAAGAACCAAGCCCCATCTCCCCCTGGACAAAATTGTCGCTCATGGTAGAGCTTATCGTAAATGATTGGTAAAAAGGGACGACATGCTATTCCTAGAGATAGAACATCCTGTGCAGGAAGATACTTGGCGATGGTGTCTCGAATTTCGGCTGGAAGACGACCCAGCTGGCTCACACACACGGTGTTGTATTCTACCATGGAGGAAGGGATTGCTCGCAGCAAATCATCATCAACACGCCAGGACCCTGCCTCCACAGAACCTAAAGGATCAGGGTATCGAATATCATATAAAATACATTGTCTCACTTCGCGATGGGTCAAAGCCGGAAATCTTCTCACGTATTGATCGTAGCCCTCGCCGCTCGGGATTGGGATTCTGAGGTCTCTCAAATACTTGTGGCCCCAATCAATGAGTGGATTCGCAGTGTCAAAACTCTTGGATCGACAGGTATCGTGCAAGTCTTTCAAGGGAACTGGTAATGGCGCGTATGAACGCTCAAGCAGTGTCCAGCATGAATCATGGAATATATGGGCTGTCCGAGTTCCGAGGTCGACTTTGCCATGAGCCTTTTCGTGATGGTTCGACAACGGGAACTCGAGTTGTTTCATATAGTCTCTGGGAAAATAAATGCAGTCGCTGGAGATGATCACCCGATCCCCCCCTATCCCAGACACCTTGATATTTCCAGACATTTGAGGCTCATTGGCTTCCTCATCATAGACTGTAATTTTTCAGTGACAACAAATTAGCTGTACTATCCCTTGCAATCAATTCCAGGTATACATACGAACACGGTATTTTGACAACCAGAGCGGCCAGTGAGTGGAGATCGCTTCGATCCCCACGCCGCAGATTGTGCAAGCGGGAAAAAAGCGTCCCCTTGAAGGATACATTTTGTTTCCTTGCCCGGCAAGTTCGAGGGGTTCTGATCCGATGCAGGCATTCAAAGCATCACCCAGATCTTTGAGGTGGGCTATTGGATTTGTTTAAGTAGGGCATGTTGGGATGATGAGCATAAAGGCGAACAATGCTATAGATTTCTTGCAATATGCTGAAACAAAACACATTTTCATATTTATCTGTATGAACTCAAATTATAACCTGCCTTTGTGACTAGGGCTGTTTTGCACGAGGCATTGTGTAGCCTTTGTCCTGGTTTCGATTCGAGATCAGTCGTAGAATTTACACACAACTAGGATTAGAAACATGAAAGAGCAGCAGTCAACAAATAGCTGACGATCAACAGTGTTGGTGCCAGTAGCTATATAATATGAACTATTCCACGGTGTGGTGTAGGCTTACACTTTTGCCGGTGGTCTAGTGGCATTAATAAACAGACATGGCTGCGACCGCAGTAAAAGCATAGACCACCCTTCGCATATGATGACCATGACATTTGACCTGGGATCTGGTCATCACTTTGTCCGATTTTCAAATTCCGTTGGATAAGGCAATACTTGAAACATACACACACGCGGCCTCTATTCCCTAGATTCAGAATGGGGCCTGAACAGTTATAAAATCGCCGCGAGAAAATTCTATGTGGGGTTCCGGGTAGCAACATCACGTAAACGTTGTTATTGTTTAATGTCGGTAAATCCCTAGAGGGGGCAAAGGGCATCTATCTACTGTTATTTATTACTGCTATTTATAACCAATTACACGTAAATAGAGAAGAGTTATCGGGGTTTCTAACGTGGGAGTGGCGGAGATATCCCCTCCTCACCAGGTCTCAGTGTGGCCGGCGTTAGCCGCCAGTCTGTTCTTTTCTCCGTAGATGCCGAGAGCATCCTAACTGCCACATCAAATTAGATGTTAGGCCAAGCTATGTTTTTGGGCCGATTTTTTCATTCTTGGTAGATTCTAAGTTATCAATTATTGGGACAAATCTCACCATTGGCCTTCTAAAGGCAAGGCAGGCGTAATGACAGCATCGAAACCACGGAAATAACAATGCGAGGATGGCCAGTAGATCGAGATACCCAAATGAGTACCTTGTGTTTTAGGACGTGTCGTGAAGATTCCTAAAATGGGAGGTCGTACGCAAGCCAATGAGAATACTCAAAGTCTCAGGGAAACGTTTATCCCGCCCCACTAGCTGGGATGTTTGTCGCAGATGGGCGATCATCATCTTATGCTGACGGTTTCGAGGAGTTATACTTAAACATGCTGTTCTCATGTTCTGAGCTTGCGAGTCTCCCTCTGTCTTAAGTCTCCCAACTTAATACAAAATGCCTTCTGTTATATCTTTCATCGGCCTCGTTGCCATGTCCCCAATCCTCGCTTCCGCATTCAGTACATACAATGCGACACTTCATACCTCACATGGTTGCGGAGACTCCGGTATGTGAACTCTCAAAACCCCGATAGGCCCAACAGAGGCATAATGCAATGTTCAACGTCTAACACACTCAGCGCCTTATTCGATCAAAGGTTCACGATATACCGACTGTGTATCTTTGGGTAAAGAGTACAACTCAATCAGTGCTATTGAAGATGAGGCAAGTGATCGAACCTGATTTATTTCTAGGGTAGCTAACCGAATGTGTACGCAGCCGAATGGATACTGCCACTTCTTCCTCTTCAGTGATACAGCCTGTGCGGTCGAGATTACTACTGAAGATGATTTGGACGGTGTGTGTGAGGATGTGTCGGGGATCCAGTCTTTCCGCGTAAGCTGTTACAGATAGACGGGGGACCGTTGCACAAGGCGAACGTGAGCGTTTCACCACATGGACTCAACGCACTTGCCTGTCTGTACTATGCCTGGTGCATAAATTTTGTGAAAACAAGTTGTACTCTACACAGAGAAAGTCCGTTTAAGAAGAAAAAAGAAAGATGTGACGAAACGCCGCTTGGAGTGAGGTAGAGGAGACATGCCGCAAACCTAGTCCTTAGACTCTGCAGAAGCTGGAAGTCGTATTCATGAGCTGCGGTTTGAACACATTGGAGCTATTTTATCAATGCTATTTCAAAAAAGTTGACTGATGGCCAATTAGTGAACTTCTCGCCAAAACACTAGAACACTCGCGTAGCATCAGCTATGGAGTCCGCGATCCTAGGTCAGTTAGCCCACTCAGCTCTGCCCGGGCTGAAGACTTAAGCGATCTTCGCCACTTTGGCACCAATAATGCTGCTAAGTCTAAGGAGTGTTGTCCACTCGGGTTACCGTGACACTTCCCCTCCCGAGAATATCTCCACTAGTTCCCTCGCTGGGCTGAACGATTGTATCCGATCGTCACCTCCCCAAGTTTCAACCGGGTGTTCCCGCTACTCAGCGCTACCACGGTTACCGGGCCGCGTGGTTTGAGTTGTGGCTAGCTGAGAATATACATGCCTACCTGGCTTAATGGCACATAGGATTACTCTTGGAAGCGCCTATTGGTCACAGTCGATTCGCTGCTCTACCCATTCTGGATGGTGATGTATGAAGAAAAAGAGACTACCCACGGGCCACTGGAACCACAACAACCAACATCATCCACCATGTCTCTTTCCTCCAGGTCTGCACCAATCTTTCAAGTCCATATATCTGTTTTTGCAATTTATTAACCATGTCCTCAGGACCACGCTGCTGTCGCCACCCCAAAGGCTGGCTAGGAAATCGTCTTCCACGTCAATGAAAACCACTTGATCAGCTACTACATCAGTCGCGACCCCGACGAGAGTAAACCACAGCAGTATGACAACACCACCATCAGGGTCGCTGGAAATCCCATCAGGGTCGACCCGAAATTGCCTGTTATCGCAGCTGTTGCCTATTCTGACCCTAAGACTTGCTGCGACTACGGCGAGCTTGGACAAGATGAGGTAAGAGCAGCAGTCCTGGAGGTACGGTACATAAAACTCCCAGGCCACTAACGTACGTTATCCAGGTTCGCCTTTACTATGTGGAACCTGACACTCGCCTTGTCAAGGAGATCAGGCGTTCTGGGCCTTCCAGTAAAGACACTTGGGAGTTTGGCAAGGAGTTCAACTCCAAGGGCTTTGACATTGACGAGAGGAGTGGTTTGAGCACCAACGTCGCCCGCGTGGGGGGTGGATTCCAGCTGAAGGTCTACCTCCAGAAGCATCCAGACTAGCTCAGCGTTGCTTACCGCGTCCTTGAGGCCCTACACGAGGACTGGTCGGATCGCACTAACATCGCTAATTAGATCCATGGCTCGACTAACAATGCCTCAGACATGATCTAGTGTTGTCACTTACGATTCCTGGATCGAAGGTGGTCACGGGGAAGAGGGACACGGAATAGCAGCCGATACATGAACCCTACTTTGGTAGCTTCTCTATAACTTTTACCCTTCGTCATGATTACGATTTGCCATAGTGGAAGAGGACATAAACGGAGGGAAGTAATCGAAAAATATAGGGGGCTCAACTTGATGCTTGGGCTTTCGTGTTGTAGCTAGTTTTGCAATCTACAATACATCAGTTCTTCTCTCATGATTTTCGATTTCTCTCAGCATTATGATTCGTAGAAGCTGATGCTACCATATCGACTATTCGTTACCTCTTCACGCGAACCTAGATACCACATAAAAGAAGGTAAAAAAACGGCCTTTGTTCTGTCACGTCCACCCCACTCGAGTATAGAGTACCTATATGCAAGTCTCCAACTTAGGGTGGCCAACCAGTCAAAATGCACAACCTTGTTTGCATGTTTTACTTCATTCTAGGGTGACTGTTGAGCTTTCACATTAATCATTCTTGTTTGCTTGAAGCACCTAACTTAAAGAGCGAGAAAAATATCTTTCTTCCAAAAAGACACTCCAAAAAGCAACATATACGCTATTACCTATTATTTTCTCCTCAATATAATAAACACTAGTCGCTACATCCAATTTATTATTCAAGTAAACACACACCCCTACTTATTGACAAGCAACTTCTTCAACTCTGCAAACCGCACCGGCTTGGGCATGAAGAAATCCACTCCCACAGAATCCGCATTCCGACGTGCGTCAGCGCTCGCCAGACCTGTCAACGCAATCACATATGACCGGGGCAACTCGAGATCCTGTTCAAACTCTCGTATCTTCCACGTCGCCTCGATCCCGTTCATCACAGGCATGCTGATGTCCATGAGAATGAAGTCGAAAGCCGGGATTGTCATGCTGCCACCTGTAGCTGAGGAGGTCTTTCGATAGGCCTCCTTGTATTTGTCCACCGCTTCTTGCCCATTCTCGGCTGCTTCATACGTGAAGCCGCACTTTTTCATAAACATGACGAGCAGCTGGAGGTTTATCGCATTGTCATCAACAACAAGCACGTGAGGAGCGCTTCGTTGAGCGCCTGGGACTGGGCTTTCTAAAACTGGCGCGATGGCACCTCGTAGAGACGGTGTTTCTGGATCCAAGGGCGGCGGCGACACGGGAGATATTGGACCGTTCGGTATGACTTGTGGGACTGGTTTCGGTTGCTGGCCGGTTACATCCGCCTTGATGGGTCCTACCTCTGTGACGAGGCCTTCTTCCAGCGGTGGTGATGGAGGGAGAGGGATAATACCATTAGTCTCTCTTTCCTTGTCAGCCGTTTGTTTTGCCGTTGTCAAACAGTGGCTGATAACCCTTCCTAGCTTTCGTGGACCGCATCTGCATTTCAATGTCAGCGTACGAACGACTTTTGAGCTTCTATAATTGGTGGAGTGAGTCAATTACTCACGGCTGAGGGATAACTTCTATTACTTGTGATGGCAATAGTTTCGCCAACGCCTGGGTCTGATGCGCGACCTGGACGCTTTCCTCTATATTTGGACACACAATAAGAATGGGAGGCCTATGGCCCTGAGGAAAGTTCTTGGAAATAGTCTCCAGACGCGTCGTCAGCAATGGCTGTGAGGGGGGCGAATTGTAAAGGTAAATGTCGGGTTGCTGCGTGCCCGGGGCATTCTTCTTTGTCACAGTCATGCCCAACCAGGCCGTGCAAGTGTCAGTAAGCACCTCGTTTACTTTGTGGTGTTGCTGTTGAGTGTCCGCAGCTGTATGTAGACCAGCTCCTCCCTCAAGAAGACGCACTTGAAGAGACTTCGTCTGCTCGAGTACCGAGTCTAGCGTCTCCTCTGGCCGTGGTACCCCATCCTCAGTGGCTGGAGCAAGGCGTAAACGAACGTCCACTTCGGTTCCTTTCCCCTCTTCAGATCTGACCTCAATCCTCCCGCGCAAGTTGTCGACTATCTGTTTGACAATACTCAGACCCAAACCAGTACCGGGCTGAAACGAATCTTCTTGACTGAACGGAACGAAAAGCCGGTTCCGCAGGAAATCTTCAGACATCCCCTTGCCAGTATCCACGACCCTTATGAGCGTCTCTATTTTGGATCCATCTTCGCTCCTTTGGCCACGTAGAGACACAAGGATGAACCCAGAGCTAGTGTATTTCAAGGCGTTGCCGAATAAATTCATGATAATTCGGCGTAAGGCTCCTGGTTGAGTGCGGACTCTCCCACATGTCTTCGGGCAAATATCCAATAGGACAGATACCGGTCCGCGGTTCACTGTCACTAACCGGCCGCCATCCGCATCAGGCCCGTCACTTGGCATCACAGAGTTTTGTGATATTCCTGTCCCAGGAAGCTTGAAGGTGTGCCCAGCCGCGATAACATCAACCACTTCCTCGAGAAGAACGCCCAAATTCACAACATTAGTCATATTCAGGCTCTCCATCGAATCAGGTGCGAAATTGCCCATCTTCTGTTGTCTCGTGCCTCTCCTCATCTGAACCCGGCCGAGCCTGTTGATTTTACTATAGTCGAGGACGTGATTCAGCGTATCGAGCAGCGTTTTTCCACAAGTAGAAATGGATGCAATGAGCCCCGCCTGATAAGGGTCAGCATTGGTATCTCTTAGGAACTCGGCAGCCCCTAAGATCCCATGGAGCGGGCTGCGCAACTCGTGGCTCATGCTAGCAATAAAAGTCGTCTTCGCGGCCTCGTTCTTTTGAATCGTGATCCGCCCAACTTGGTTCATGATGCTGTTGCCGAAGGCCCTGAGGTAGCTCAGATCCGATGTCAGTGTCATGAGACGTCCCGGTACCGAGGCCCAGAGGAAGCATCCGCCGGCGAGGGTGTCTTCAGCATAGTCGAATAAAGGCACGAAAACGACTACTTTGGCACCGGGTATCTTCTTGAGCAGTTCTCTATGGTCCATTTCCACCTTCCGTCGTCTATGACCGCCCTCTGCATGATCAGAAGCCCCGACGTCGCTGGCACTGTCATCTTCTGAAGATATTCCGGCACCCTCCTCAGTGAATGAGAAGGTCTTGCCCTTGGGAAACAGGGCGAAATATTTCTCCAAGGTACCCAGAGACAAAGCAGTGCCCTGCTCAATATCGGCCCGAGCCCGCTCATCAGCAAGAGAGTATGCAAAGATCTTACAAGGCCGAGTAGTGGGCGACGTATCCGAATCGGAGCTATCTATTCCAACGCTGGCTTCCGAACCTGAGGTCGACTGCAGGTAGTGTTCGTTGTCGTCTGCTGACTGGAGTCCGCCAGATTTCAGCGCTCGCACCATCTGTCTAGACGTGGTGGCCGTTGCGCCAAAGAGGATCACTCCATCGGCGAGGGTGGACTGGCGCATGAGCTCGGCTGCTCGGTGATACATCCGCGACAGACGATCTGGTCCTGGCTGCTTCGTCTTCTTTTGACGGGGCGATGACGAGCGGGACCCGACTGGTGTTACAGAACCTGAAGCTTGCTTGGGTGATGATGAGAGATGCTGATCTGGAGGCTCTAGCTGATCGGAGAAGCGGGAGCTGATGCGAGTTAAAGGAGGTCTCCTGGTCGTGACAGAGATATTCGGGGGGCGGACAGTCGAGGGGCTCCGTGATGATCTTCGTTTTGACGGGTTAGGCTCATCATCCATCCCAGAGCAGCCCTCTATAAAAGCAGCCAGACCGCGAACAATACGCTCGCCCTTGAACCGGTCAACTCGATCACGCGCCCACTCCAAATGCTCCATGATGGCCTGGCTGACTCCCTGCATGAACTGGAGCTCGTCTACCGTCAGGCCGTGGCGGGTAGACTCATCGGACACGGCATAGGCGCCGATCTTGTGGCCGTGACGGGATATGATGGGTACACCAGCGTAGAATCGGATCCCCTGCTCAGAGGCCACATAGGGACGATTTTGAAACCGAGGGTCAAGCCGGAGATCCGGTACGATCAGTCCAGGCGCAGTGTAGGACTGGCCACTTTCGTCGCGAGCTGTGCAGGTATCTGTCAAGCAGTGTTCACAGACAGCATCCGCACGAGTGATGACGGAGGCGCCCACTAGTTTTGTTAGCGGTTCTTGCCAATGCAATGAGATGGGTAGTCTTATCCACCAAGTCTCATTCAACAATAAGAGGCCAAAGGCAGGGTGTCGCACTGGAGGTCAACTATCTACATCACATACGCCATAGGTCGTTCTCGGTGACAGGACCGTTGATGCCATTCTGGCTGCTAACACTGGTGCCGTTGTTCCCGGCGGCAGCAGGATTGTTCGACTCATGAGGCGCCTGTGCCTCGAGGTCGCCCAGCTTCAGGTTACGCGTGGCCTCGGCGAGGATCGTCTGGTGTTGGTCGTCAATCAACGACACCATGGCACGCTTTACTCCGAGCCGCAGAACTGCTAGCTGGGCAAAGGCCGTGAGGGTCTTGTCGCGTGATGCCCGCGGCGTGTAGCCTTTGCCGTGAAGGCTCTGCTGCTCGAGGCTGTCGACATTGAGGGCTACGTTAAGCGACGAGCCCTGCGCGGATTGCCAGCTTTGGACGAAGCTCTGGACCTCACGTTCCCGCTGGAGCCCAGCCGAGCGCGACATTGGAAGCTGTAGCGAAACCCTCGTCTCTCGCGGCGATTTGGTCCAGTGGAGGTAAAGATATGTAGGATCGTCGCTAGTCAATGCAGGCGGTTTTTGTCTATCGTGGGACGGTGGGTGGTTTCTGTCCCCGTCTCCTTTTCGTCCCACAAGAACGGTGGCCACCGTCGCTCATTTTCCAGCGGCTTCGATGGCCATGACGCTTCGATCGATCGATTGCATCCAGACTTCGCAAGCTTGAGTCAATAAAAGATGCATTAGACCCGCTTCAAATGGTGCGGTCGTTGCTTGGCGCGGTTAGTCTGGTGGGACATGTCTTTTGGAACAGGGGAATAAGCTCGCTTGGATCAATGTGGCAGTTCGCCATTCGATCTCCAGCAAGCAGGGGGGGTCTAAAGATCTTGGATGATACGTAAGCTAAAAGGCCATGACCTTCCAGAGTTGGCTGAACGAACGTCTTTCTACTCAACAGGCTCCATACACAAACATCATCTTGCTCACCTTTGTATGTTATTGTCATATTATTGATAGCAACTTATTGAAGATTCGAGAAGAGGTAAACCAAAAAACTCACCATAAATCGTTGTGGACTGCTGTATGATGACTACTCTTTCATCTGATGTCTCGTTTTTTCTGTCACCCGGTTACCAATCGCATCTATTCCCGTTTTGGTCACAAGCTCCTGTCAAAAAAGCCACTTCGTCACTACCCCTGGTCAACTTAACACTTTTCTGGAACGAGAAGGCATACACACCTCCCAAGCCTTGATCCTTTGATTCTGAGGACGGTGTCAGCTATTATGTTTCCCATTGGCATAGGAAACTGAAATCTACGGAACGGTAAACAAGAGCAAATAGTCTCAGAACTACTTATCGAAACCAAGGCGTACATACATGGCACAAGGATATGTCAAAATGTCAAGACCACTTCGCTTGTCGAGGCCTAGGGAAATTTTTGTCGATATCACGGCAAATTCCAAAACCCCTCCAGTATGATATGTTTTCACTTTGTTGCCACTCTGTTTGGACTGAAGAATGTTGAGATGAAGAGGCATGTCTAGACAAAAAAGTGACGCCTACTTTCGCTCCACAGCGACTAGAGCGCACGCGAAGGAGTGTGTCGTCTTGGAAGTAGTGATGGTCCTCAACGGAAGCAACAACAGAACTACCTGTTCAACGGAGAGCTTCAAAACATGGACATCACAAAGTAAACTAGTCCGGTTTGCCTTGAATCTTTGACTATCCACTAGCAGCTCAGGGTTAGTCTCCGTCCATCAAATTGGCCTAATGTTAGAGAAGTAAAGCCCTTTCAACAATTTTTATGGTTCCTGTAACGGAATTATTCCGCATTAATGGCTAGAGCAACCTCGGCAACGTCTTCAGGTTGTTCCCCTATCCTGCCAACTATCGATGCATTTTTTGCAATCGTTTCCCCTCCCCAATCTACAATGGCCATTCAAACAATTCCATTCTAATTGTTCTCAGGGGGACCAGATTTACACGACCCGGCTTCAGCTCCAGGGAGTGGCCTGCATCGTTCCCCGGCGATCTGCGGACTTCTTGGTGGAGAGACCCCATCAAGCGGGACGGGCCCTACCAGGAGCCCGAACTCCTGTATTGCCGATTTTCGCAACAGGGCAGACGACAAGTTTTATTTCATGAGTGTCGTAGGCGGATCATCTACGCCGGCAATGCGGTTAGAAAATATCCAGGCGAGGGGTGCGACAGTTCGACATGGCGACGTACTGCCAACTTCGAAATAAAGAGATAAAGGTAGTGATTCTAGAGACCACTGAGCTTATTAGATGGCCAGCCACAATATGTCTAATGTTTGGTTACTTTGTTCCCCATTTATCTAACAATTGCTCCTTTAGAACATTGTAGACACTGTCAAGCGTTATCTAGCCTATATTTATGAAAGGTACTTTGCTCTTGTCTCGCCCTAGTTCAGCCAATGCATACCTGGGTACAGAGTACTTTAGAAGACATCTGATTCTAAATTTCCTTCATTTTTCTCTCCGCAACTGGTCCGTGCTAGTGTGTGGAGATAACTATCTGCTCGTCCATATGATGATGGTTGCGCCATTATGCCGGATGCACCCAAACTCCGCTGGCAACTACTTAAGTCCGCCACTACGACCTACCGACCATAATGGGCACTCGAAAATATATAAAAGTGAAACTCTGGCGTCTATTTTATGACGGAGAGCTGGGCGAGAGATATTTCAAACCGTACTGGATCGACTGATAAACTGGAACCCCCTTCCTAGAGGCTACCAAATCAGTTGCGACTCTTGCTTCTCATTACACAAACAACATGGTGGCACCCAATAGCCCTTCCAGCACAGCAGCCGTTTCTGACCATCACAATGCCCTTGTTTTAGACGAAGTTGGAAAGCCAATGCGCCTTGAACTGCGGCCTACACCGAAACCTGGCCCCGGGAGCGTACTCATCCGCATCCTTGCTTCGTCGATCAGAGCCAATTCTCGTCGTGTCTACCAAGAGCCTACCAGCGGCCACCCCTTACCCACACCATTCGTACCCGGTTTCGCGGCTATCGGACGAGTTGCAGAAACTGGCCCAGACAAGGGGGTCAACTAGTATTTTTTGACCCTTACATTATAGCCCGCGATTCATCAGATGCCAAGTATATCAGTGGACTTATGGAATGCGTCGACGAAGAGAGTAGAAGACTCTCTCGCGGCGAGTGGAGGGATTCGACCTTTGCAGAGTTTGCCAACCTGCCCCTGGAGAATTGCTTCCCTCTCGACGAAGCACGGCTTATGAGAACTCCCCAGGACGGAGGGTTGGGACTGGACAATCTTACACACTTGTTTAGCATGCTGATCCCTTTTGGGGGTCTTGCAGATATCAACCTCAAAGCCGGCGAGACTGCGATCATTGCGCCGGCAACAGGAAGATATGGTAGTGCCGCGGTGCATCTTGCACTGGCGTTGGGGGCGCGGGTTATTGCCATTGGCCGTAACAGGACCATCCTCGAGCAGCTAGCCACTATACATCCTCAACGTCTGAGTGCCATCCCTATTACCGGAGACTTGATGCTGATACCCAGGCGCTTCGCACAGTCACTGGCCCCAGCGGTGCAGATGTGTTCTGGGACATGTCACCACCAGGGGCCGGCACTTCAACGCATTTTACAAGTAGCCTCAACGCCTTGAAAAATGGTGCGCGCATCAGTTTGATGGGTAGTGTCCTATCCGGTGTCAGCTTCGACTACATGCAGATCCTCATTAAAGGGCTAACAATTAAGGGAACTTGGATGTGCACGAAGGAGCAGACAAGCAGATTGATCAAAATGGTTGAGACAGGGTTACTGCAACTAGATGCTCAGAGTATGGGGCCAGTTCGGAAGTTTAGGTTGGAGGATTGGGCAGTGGCGTTCGACACTGGTGCTGAGAGAACCGAGCCAGGGGAAGTTGTCATAACCCCATAGGGCGTGAGATACTCTATTCCCGGCCATCGAGTTCATTTTCCTAGGCGGGAGGAGGAAAGCCTATGTATGTATCACGATTATTAGTGAAGAAAGGGAACCCTTCTAAGGGACAATAGGGCAAAGGAAAAGCTCGGGTAATGGAGATACCTAATCTAGTCAAATTCACATCTGTTACCTCTATCGTCAAGTAGACGCTTGAGACCCTGACAGGTATCTAAACTAACAACCTCACATCAGGTCCAATCACCTTCATCCACAATAGGAACTCCACACTCTGAGGCCTCTAGAAGCTCTTGAACCGTCCAAGGTTTGTACTCATAACCTGGTACGCCATTCGTATTTTTGAAGGGGTACCAGTAACAAGAAGGTTTACGCAATTGCCATAATTTTCATACGCATACTTCTCCGGATCATGATTCAAAACCCAATCCCCAACTGCCTTTCCTAGAATATCGGGGTTTTTTGCAACGGCATCCCAATCTGTCTTGTGAAAGGCTTCACGTCTTCGGAAACCCGTTTTCTGTGCGCAGGCCACCCGCTCGAACCTGTTGTTTTCCGTTAGTAGGTTTTAAAAATAGGAGGAGACTGGCACAGTATGTTGCGCACCTGAGATGATTGTGGACTCTGACTCCAAGCGGAGCGGCTTGTTTCCCAGAGAGCTGAAGACAAGAAGCCAACGAGTACGCATCTTCTAGAGCCATGGTCGCCCCACTGCCGGATGTTGGAAGAAAGGAATGTGCCGAATCCCCTATCTGGACAGCTCGGCTCATTGGTGATGCCCATGTAGACTGTGGATTGCGCCACATCAGCTTCCAGTCGGTAACCACATGGCCGGGGTAGCATTGATGAGCTCTGTTAGGAAGGGTGTCCAACCCTTGACGAGCTCTACCGCCTTATCACTGCACGCTGTCTTCGTCCACTCTTCATCCGCACTCCCATCATCCTAAGTCATCGCTTTAGCACCACGCCCTGTACGCGCCAGTAGCATGTAAAGCAACTTACTTTGTGTGTCAATACCCAACATATTTCCTTCTTAGATTTGCCGATTACAACGTGTGCATCTGGGCCGACATGCACCGACACTCGGTCTTCATAGCCCTCAAACTCTTTGGCGATGATAGGATTCTCCATTTCTGGACCTAATGGAAAGCTGACACGGTATAAAGCATAGCCCGCTCATTCTTTTCCCCTAAGATCAGTTTCCACGACTTAGAGCCAACCCCATCAGCAGCCACGACGATGTCAGCCTCCAGCTTTGAGCCATCTGACAATTCTACTCCCCCTTTTTCATCGGACTCGAAGTAGGCAAAAGCATTTGACGAGAATTCGATGGGAATATTCAACGATCGAGCATACCCCTCAAGTATGTTGTGAAATTCGAATCTATTAAACACCAGCGTGGGATCATCGGGAGTGCCCAGCGGAAATGTCCCAACCAGGGAACCGTCGTACTTCTTGATGACTGTCCGTGGAGTGAAGCTGGATGCTCGTAGGCGGTCCATGAAGCCAGGCCATTGCTTAGGGGTGTGGAGCGCAGGTGTCTGAATGGCTATGAGGTCACCTGTTGTCGAAACGTCAGTATTTACACTCATTACTCTGTGATGCGCACCGACCAAAGTCGTCAAACGACGGTCGCCGTTCTATCACTCGGACGCTGTGTCCCTTCCGGTAAGCTTCGATGGCGAAAGCGAGGCCCGCGATCCCTCCCCCAACTATCAGTAGGGACAGTCCCGACTCTGGATATCGATTCATCGGCTCGTGTTCGAACTTCTCGGCCATGTTTCCAACACAGGTTGATGGACTATTCGCACCGTGCTGAATATTCTATCGTTCTGAGGGGACTCTCTTATACCCAGATTATATAGACAGAGAGATCATAGCTACTCATGCAACTTGATGCTGTCGGTCTCCTGTCGGTGTCCGTCTACGGGCCGAAGTTACGGTCCAGTGGATATAATGAGACGCTGATTAATGAAGTGACCTAGCCGTTCAAATACAAACTCGTGATTGGCTATCATCTAAAACGCGTTGCTGCGATTGACGAGCTTGCGTATGCGTAGCAGTTTTGTTATCCCTCCCTGTCAATCCATGTGAGCTGATTTGTCCTTTGGTGGACGACAAAATGCCGCAGTCACAAGAAGGTTGATCTTTCACATCATTAGCACGAACGAAATGTCGCTATATGCCTACTATCCTTACTTGCATTATTGTTCAAGTTAATGAACATGTTCGGCTTGGATCTGCCCCGGTTCGTATTTTGGATTAGAACGCATTAAGTATCAGTTCATCACTTAGTTATCTCTTTAGAATACTCGACAGCCTTGAGTAGAGCGGTAGTAAGGAAGACTGACCACCAAGCTTCTCCCGCTCTAGTCAATCCCAAATGGAGCAGCCATGGATGGAAGCAAGCTTCATTTAGAAAACAGTGCGGTCACTAGAGAGGACGTTTGGGGGGCTAATGGGCCTTTCTAATCTCAGGGATGTTTCAGGATGACAAATTCCAGAAGCATTGGCCGCAACTGTTAGCACAGCTACTATGGCTATGCTATGCTGCTTGGACGTATATCTGTTTAAGATGGTGACGCCAACTTTGATTTCAAAAGTGGCGATTTGTCGCCTAAGTAGCTCGGACTTGTTCAGAGATAAGTATTCGTACTAGACGTTTGGGGATGTTGCTCAAGACATGTCGAATACTTCAGGCTTGGGGGTTAAGGCGTTAGTCGCCATTACTGTTCAAATTCTTAAGGTGGGAACGGGGAAATATCTGAATATGGAGCACTAGACACGAAAGTCAGCTGTGCTCACCGTCAATAAGAAGTGATAGTAAATCTTAGGAGAGAGAAAGACAGAAGCTTGAGAGTCAAAGGACCCCGAGCTCCTCCGCGTAGACTGCCGTACGGTTCATGATCTACCGGGTCCGACTTGTACTCCGACCCAGTTCCACGGGCCTAGCTTGTACCCGAGCCTGAAAAACCACCCCCTGGTTCTCTTCCCCTCGACCGAATTTCTGTCTTTAGCCAACCAGGCAAACCCTCTCTCAGAAGAAGAAAAAAGTAAATCAAAATGAAATACAACGCCATGTCGTTCTCCGGAAGTAAAGGTATTGAGTTCAACACCGCGACAGACATACCTCCCCTTCTAGGGAAGGTCATACTCGTCACCGGAAGGAACAGCGGCCTTGGGAGGCAATCCGTGATTGAACTCGCCCAGAGAAAGCCCTCACTTATCTGGCTCGCCGCCCGCAGCTTGGAAAGGGCCCGAACGGCCGTGGAAGAGATCCAGACAGTCGTGCCCAACATACCAATCAAGCCATTGGGGCTCGATCTGGCCTCTTGCCGGTCTGTGAAGGCAGCAGCCCAAACCTTTTGCGACTCAAGCGGCCGTCTAGACCTCCTGCTGCTGAACGCCGGCACGATGTCCTATACACCAGGCATGACCGAGGACGGTTACGAAGTCCATTTTGGCACAAACTCCGTAGGGCACGCGCTCCTGACAAAGCTGCTTCTCCCCACGCTGTTGAACACGGCCCAGACCTATCCTGATTCGGACGTTCGGATTATCTTTGTTTCTTCGGCGGTACATAAGCAAGCACCCGTCGGCGGTATCCAATTCGACAGCCTCAAATCCAAGGCTCCCAACCTAGATGCAATGGCGAGATACGGACAAAGCAAGTTAGCAGACATACTTTTCGCAAAGGAGCTGGCACGGCGGTATCCGCAAGTGAAAATCGCCTCAGTACACCCGGGAGCAGTTGGGACGCCTCTCAGCGCTTCTGTCAGTAGCAAGAGCTTCTTGCTGCGCTGTTTGATGACTGTGGGAAGGTTGTTCATGTCTAGTGTCGAGGACGGAGCAAAGAATCAGTTATGGGCTGTTACCTCTGACGCCGTCACTGGTGGCGAATATTACGAACCGATAGGGGTGTCTGGCAAGGCAGCAAAATATGTGAACAATGAAGTGCTGACGAACAAGCTTTGGGACTGGACGGAAGAAGAAATAGAAGGCTGTAGAATGCGGTTAGATGAGTCCCAATAACAAGGGCAAACAATAACCCAAGAATTCAAAATCCAAACCCATGGCATGCTATGCAGTACATGCACAAGCTTCAGTCGTCGTAATGTTAAGAAACTAAGTCTGGTATCTCTCATGAGATGCTCCCGTTTTGTATCTCAACTTTCATCTTCAAACATGGATTAAGCATTATTGAGATTGAAATACAAAGCTAAAGTGTTCCCTAACAAGATGAATAGCTAAGCAGGTTTTACAACAACTTCAACAAAAATCCACGTAAATATAAATAGGCACCATAGCCCATAGCTCTGTGCTCCTTCCACAGATGTTAATATTGTCTGTCTATGTAAAGGCTCTAGGGTAGCGTCTTCAACCTGCCCACTGCTGACAAATCTCCCCCCACAGATCTCCACTCTGTCCCACGTGATTTGGACGATCGATTATTCTTACCTAAGCAGAAAACTGAAGCAAGGGAGGGACAAGGAGCGTGCCAAACCAACCTGCATCAACGCCCATTAAATTACACGAGCGGCTCGGTGAATTTCTTGCCTTTTACTCATCCATAGTATTTCAGAGCTCTGTGAGGTCGATCGACTGTCTTCGATTCGTTATGCTGGCTGTCGATATCCAGCCGATGGTGACGCCATTGGCCATTACAATTGCCCTCGCAGTTTTTACCGCTCTGATTTACATGTTCAATAGCAATGGGCTCTCCAACTTACAAAGGCTTGTCGCCCGCAAGCCCCTCGCAGAGGACGAGATCGTCAGCATGCGCGTCTATCCCATCAAATCATGCCGTGGTTTTGAAGTCCAGTCCGCCAAAATGTTGCGCACTGGGCTCGACATGGACAGGAACTGGATGTTTGTCACCAATTCCAATGGGGAGTTCATCACGATCCGCACCAATTCTCGCATGACTCTCATCCGCACTGGCTGGGACGAGGAGACCGACAGCCTGACCATCTCCATCAAGGACAGCGACGTGAAAGTCACCATCCCGGCCCACCCGACCCCGGAATGGCTCGACGCGAACACCAACTTGCGCAAGGTTGTCATCTGGAGCGAGGAGACCGATGGGTGGGAATATAAATCTGCGATATCACAGCCATTCGCAGACCTCTTGGATATGGATATCCGACTCGTCTACAAGGGCCCGACCCGACGCATCCTCAAGGGTTGCGCTACCCCCGAACGCCTAGGTAGGACGGAAGCGACCAAGTTCGCCGACATGATGCCTGTCTTGGTTGGCACCATGGCAAGCGTAAACGAACTCAATGAGCGTCTTCGCAGTCAGGGCGAACCCGAACTCACCATCGAACACTTCAGGCCAAACATCATCCTCCGTGGCCAGCAGCCGTGGTCCGAGGATAACTGGAAGACGCTACAGATATCCGGCGAAAATTCGATTCTGTCAATGAATGTGGTTTGCAGATGCCTCCGCTGCCAGGTCCCAAATGTTGACCCGGATACGGCGGAGAAGCACCCCCGACGACCCTGGAACGAGCTCATGAAGTACCGCCGTATTGATCAAGGCCTCAAATTCAAGCCTAGCTTTGGCATGCTCTGTGCACCCAAGGATGAGGGGATGGTCAAAGTCGGGATGAAATTGTCGGTTATGGAGACGACGGACAACCATTTCTTTATTAGCCCAATGAAATAATGCTCCTAGCTTCTAGGCTTGAGATGGTATGAGCTCCTGTATGTCAGCGCAATTTATTTTCGGTGATGTGAGGGAGACTTGGGCTTCATGAAGGGACTATGACGGCTGGACAGGGTAAAACGGCTTTGAGAAATTTTCAACAATGGCTTGTGGGAGGTAGGATTCTACATCCAACCTGTTATAATCGACACAAAGTGTTTCATTTTGCGGGGGCGGAAGCTTTGGGAAATACCTCCTGCGACATGTCCCAGTCGGAAATGACGAAGGTGAAAGAAAGCTTAGACTTACTGGGCGCAATTATATTTATTACCTTTATTACCTTTTGCCTCCATTTTCAACATGTTTCAAGCATTGTAGCAAAAGCGGGATTCTCAAACTCGTGACTTCATGGTTGTCGGTGGTCTTCATTTGTATCTGAGCGAAATGACATCTCTTCAATGCTTGAACTAATTTTTCAGCTGCTTTAAATAGATTTAATATCTACTCCTCTTCATAGCTGTAGATGGCCTATAATGCGACAGAAGGTAATGAAAACAGCGTGATTATATGCCAATAACGATCGCCATGAGTGTTATCCGAAATGCCTTTGATTGTTGAGTAAAGTGAGAATAGATTAATGTTATGCAAGCCTTGTTGAGAAATTCACGCAGGGGAATGTTAGGATTCTGAAACAGAGATGCAAGGGAAGGATGAGTGATATTCAGGCATTGGGGGGTTTTCGGTCTCGTGTAAGAGGATCCCGGTATGTGGCAAAAGTTCAGGAGTCGGCACAGCCCGAGATCGCGCCACATCTGAACGTCATGTAACCATCAGAGAAAAGAGAGCATGGAAGAGAATGCAGATTGTGTAGCATTGTGTCGTTGCAGGTAGGAAGGTCCCTTGCACGGCTGATGCGGCTGGTCGCTATCGGTCGGCACTTTCAATTGACTGTCATGAGAAAGTTCCGTTCATGACATACTTGCTGCGATCATCAGGGATCAGGGATATTGGCTGGTTTGGGGATTGTGAGCAGATCTCGTATCAGAACGAATGAGATAGGTGGTATTCCTCTAATCCAGAAAGGCAAGTAGTCTGAGGACTTTCTGTCCTGGATTCTGGCCGGGTAGAAAGGTTAGCAGAGAAGAACGGATACAACGGCACTTGAGCTTACCTCTTGACAGGGGATGGAGGCGAAGATGCCGAGGCGGGGGGGCTGAGATTCCCACCGATTATGCCTATCATAAAGAGAAGCTTATAAGAAGAGCCGTGTTTTCCACTCGATAGTACGGAGAATGAAGCACTGAATGAAGGATAGACTGACACTGGAGAGAAAACCCGTTGAGAAATGTTACTTGGGATGGAGTTTGGCGTCTTCGGCAGATGTCGTAGTGATCGACTACACAGGTCTTTCTGTAGCCTTGGCGAAGTGATCATCGCCCGGGTTCCCTTCGCGGAGCTGTCTGCAAAAGGCCCTGGAATCATTGCTGTCAACTGGCATCTCCACTTACACTTTAGGAAGGTTCCAATTGATATACCCTGACCACCAGGCCGCTATGAAGCATTTCCGATGACGATAAAACGCTGGCTGCTTTGCTATATAAGATCCATCTTCCTGCTGACACTGATAGTTCCCGTTGTGGTTCCAAGGCAGACCTCAAGCCCCTTGAAAGTCCATCATGCATTTCTCTACCTTGGCCCTCGCTCTTGGAGCAGTTGCATCTGCCACTGCGCAGCTTGGCAACGTCCGAGAAAGAGATATCAATGATCGTCTCAAGCCTCGACCAGACAGCTACTGGGACCACATTGTCAACGGTGCTGATGTGGCACAAGCGCAGGCACAGGCTGCGGCTAGGAGTGAGGACAGCACTGACCTGTCCAACTTCAACCTCCGCGCCAAGGCCGTCGATCCTTCTTCTCTGGGTATCGATACCGTGAAGCAATACAGTGGTTACCTCGACAACAACGAACAGGACAAGCACCTGTTTTACTGTAAGTGAAAGCACTCGGGCGGCCCGCTGTAAAATCTGGCAAATCCCTTTCTAACTCGCAATTGAACAGGGTTTTTCGAGTCAAGAAACGACCCTGCCAATGATCCAGTTGTGCTGTGGCTCAATGGCGGCCCTGGGTGCTCCTCCATGATCGGGCTTTTCAACGAGCTCGGCCCATCCGCCATTCTGTCTAACCAGACGATTGTGCGCAATGAGTACGCTTGGAACAACAACGCGTCAGTCATCTTCATTGATCAACCCGTCAACACTGGTCTATCGTACAGCAAGACAAATGCTACTGGAAGCACTGTCGCTGCTGCTGATGATCTCTACGCCCTCCTCACCCTCTTCTTCACCCAATTCCCCGAGTACTCGAAGCAGCCTTTCCATATTTCAGGAGAGTCCTACGCCGGTCATTATATTCCCGGCATTGGCCACAAGATCATCTCCGAGCCCAATACAATCATCAACCTGAAGAGTTTGTTGATTGGAAACGGATTGACGGACCCCTACACCCAGTACGCTTACTACCGTCCGATGGCCTGTGGTGAGGGTGGCTACCCATCTGTTCTCTCGTCCACAGCCTGCCAGCGGATGGACAGCAACTTGGCCAGCTGCCAGAAGCTGATCCAAGGCTGCTACGACGGCACGCTGTCATCGTGCAAGAGCGCCTTCAGCTCCTGCAACAACTGGATGCTCACCCCGTACCAAAACACGGGCAGCGACGTGTACGACATCCGCCCCGACACGCCCGCCCAGGACACCGGCGTGGACAAGTGGCTCAACACCCCCAGCGTCCTCGAGGCCATCGGCGCCGAGGTCACCTCGTTCGAGGAGTGCGACAACAGCGTCTACAACGCATTCTACAACAGCGGTGACTGGATGCAGCCGATCCACCGCCTCGTCCCGGACATCCTCGCCAAGATCCCCGTCCTCATCTATGCCGGCGACGCCGACTTCATTTGCAACTGGCTCGGCAACCGCGCCTGGACGAAGGCCCTGGACTGGCCCGGCAAGGACGCGTTCAACGCCGCTCCCGTGCAGCCGCTCAAGCTTGGAGGCGGCGGCGCCCAGTGGGGGAACCTCACGACTTCTGGGCACTTTGCCTTTATCCAGGTCTTCCAGGCTGGGCATATGGTCCCCACGAACCAGCCGGAGGCGTCTCTGGATATGATGAACAGATGGATCGCAGGGGAGTTTTCTAGCTAGAAGCTTAGGGAGATAAAGATCTAATTTAACGTAAATGGACAAATAATTTGTTTCCCAATATATGATATCGCAAGTGTTTCGGTAACTTGGCTTTTGCTTTGCCTTACTGGCCGTCTTAACGAAGCATTGCATCTTGCAATAGAGATCGCGACTGCTAACCTTGAAATGCAATCAACTTGAGGCTCTAGTGAATACTTGCTACGCGAAAAGAGAGGGGGGAAGGATATCTAAAGGTATATTATTCAATGTGTCGATATGTTGGGTCTGGCATCTTCTATTGCTGTTTTTCACTATGTAACTCTCTCACCCGTTTGTAAACACATATATCTAACAACAATGAGATTCACAGGCGGCTGTATGATATTACAGTCTTTGCCAGGGCTTTGGATGCAATCACGTAGTTTCTTGGCGCCAAACTCGTCATACTCCTCGCGGACATAGCACAGTGTCCAGAGCATATAGCATTCATTACATCCCTGGAGCATGCTCTATAGCGCAACACACAGCGTGATACTCCCTGTACTCTACCCACCATCGATAGATTAGAGACAAGAGCAATAAAAACAAAGGAAGAGACAATAGCTCCAGTGTACGTCACGTCATTGACCGCCAGGGGGGTGACACAACAGATGAGACACCAAATTCTTAGGTCCTCTTTCTATGCATGTTCTGTGGCTAGAAATACTCAGATATCGAAGAAGAGAGCATGAGTATATTCTATAGCCTTTGGATTATATCTCAGTCTTTTTCTGAATTTATTTACGTGGATTTAGGCTGGGAATACGGTGGACAAAACATAGAGCCTCTTCCGTTGTGGACGCTTGAGGTATTGGTTTGGTGTATTATCTGTTATGTCACTTTATGTCACCCACTTGCCACCATCGATAGATTTGAGACAAGAACAAAGAGAAAGAAAGGAAGATATAATAATACCACTATAGGTCCTTGACCGCCCCTTCGAACGCGCCGAAAGCGGAGTCACGCTTAGTCCCCTCTTAAGTGAAGCGGGGTCTCTTTGTTTTGAACCTTTCATCCTTTCCTTAAACGGCACCATCTCGCCTCGAGTGACCATGCTGCCTCCCGCACTCAAGAGCATCTACCAACAATACAAAGGTGACACAGATGCTGTCGCTACTTGGATCGCTACGACAGCCAAGGCCCATGGCTATGTCGAAGGCATGGGCTCCGCCGCTTCCGGCGGTGGCCGGCTGAAGGGCAAAGCCAGGAAGCAGGCAAAGCAAGCAGCTCAACCTCCCCAGGATTTCGGCGCGACCATCGGCTCGAAGCCTGTCGCACAGGCCAAGAAATATCTCCTCAAGATCAGCGACTTTGAGCCCATGGCCGCCTTTCTCAGCCGGGTCGATTCAATCAAGGTCCCTGACTATTTTGCTGTCGCTATCGAGCGTGTTGTTTGGGGTACTGCTCCACTCTCCCACCGTCTGACGAAGTGATCACTGACTGGCTACACTCTAGTCCGCAAGAATTTTGCCAATGGTCTAAGCGGAAGTGGTAGCGCTGCTGACACTGCTTCTGACGAGCGCCACAAACACTTTGCCAATGTCCTTGAAAGGGTCCGCGATCTCCTTAGACCCCAGATGCAAGCCGGTGTCTTCAATGTCGAGGAACTCGACAAGGCACGAGCCGCCCGCCAGGGACAGAATGCCGGCGGTCCCTTCGCCAACTACTACTCGATCTTGGGTGTCTACGAACCCTCGGAACACTACGAAGAGATTGCACCTCCCAAGACCACCCCGACTGCGAGTACCCAGCCCGAGGTCAAATACACTGCCGAGCAAGACAACTCTTACGAAGAGGCTTCGTTTCTCTTTGCAATGCTTTGCGTGGAGTACGCAGAACTCCGCTCCGCCCTCGAGAGGCTTTGGAAGGAATGGGCTCAAGGGAAGCGAGACCTGGCCTCCGTTTCCGTTGCCACCAACCTGTGCTTCGAACTGGCTCGAGGCATGGAAGATGAGGTTAAGCCTGTCTTGGAGAAACACGGCGGGGCCCTCAGTTTCCTGGAGGCGTACTTTAAAGATATCTGCGCCGCAGCTGGCATTGATGCGCATTACCGTCAAGAACCTGGCGACCAGTACAACATCCGGGGATACCCTTTTGCCCATGACCTGCTCATTAACACCGTAGGAGTGCTTAGTGGCTACTTCAAAATCAACTCAAAGGATGATCTGGTCACGAACTACAACGGAAAGTTTGGTTGGTACGATGCGAATTTGGGAGACCCGGAACATCTGTCACACCGTGAGAACTGGAACCAGGACAAAGCAGCACTCATGGAACTCCTCCCCGACATCCAGTTTCTCTCCTCCAACATGTGCCGTGGCATTGTCGAGGACGAGCTGATCCGCGGTGTTGGAGAGCAACTGCAATCGGGTAGCGCCGCAATCCCCATGTGGCTCGCCTGGGCGTTTCAGATCAACCTCGACATCCTGAGGCCTCTTGGACCGGACTGTGGGCGGGGATATGAAGAGATGGTGCATGAGAGCAACATGATCAAGAACGCGATGCTCAACGTCCCCCCCTCGGAAGCGCGGGACCGTGTTCTGTCCGTGGTTACAAAATGGGACGAGGATCCGATCCTACTGATTCGCGACCAGATGATTGAGCTCGGCCAAATGCGAGGGCCTGGCGCCCATGCTTTCCAGTTCCTCTGCCGCAACCCGATGCACTGCGGCCTGTGGATTCACATGATGCGGACAACTTTCCATCGCTCCGGGGCCGAGTACATTGCAGAGCCGGGTGCCGTCATGGTCACGACCCAGCTCTACCACGCCCTGTGCCAGGAGAAGCTTCTCGGCGACGATCTGATCTGGGAAGACCTCAAGACGATCTGGGACATGCAAGGGAATGCGAGTTTCTTTGCCATTGACGCCCCCGCCTCCCGTGACGCCTACTTCAACAACTATTGCTTGTCTCTTGGCCTCTCCGCCAAGAACTGGGTTCCAACCAACCGCGCCAAGCAGGTCAAGGGCAAGAAGGCGCCTGCGCCTACCGCCAACAATGCCAACAAGCGCTTCTTGAAGATCATGGGCAGGGTTTCGATGCTGCTCTCCCATCGCCTCATGCCGACCGGCGCCCGTGCTGCACCAAGCGCAGAATTCCTCGCCAAGGTCCTCGAAGAGGGCCGCCGTCATACACTGATTGACGGCAAGGGGAATATTCTCCCGGGTAAGAAAGAAGAAGCCAAGATGAAGAATTTTGAAGGTCTGTCTCCTGGTCAGCTGGTTCAACAGATCGCTGAGGCAATCGAGGGCGAGCGTGCTGAACTTCACTTCAACTACTTTGCCATGCACGACACTGTCTGGAAGTTGCTACAGGAGATCCGGAAGGAAATCGCTGACACTTTCGGCGAGGAAACGGCACCGCTCCCGGAAGAGAAGGATCTTCCCTTTGTTGCTGGGTATGTCTTCGCTACCGCTTCTGGCCGAAAGGGAGTCCAGGAAACGGGCCAGCCCACCGATGATCTAATCAAGATCGCTGCCAAGGTCGTCGATCAGTTCGTGAAAGACGGCAAGGGCCACGAAATCAAGGACTGGCTTGAGACTCCGCGGTTCGAGGACGTGGGTGATCTCAAGTTCAACGACGTCTATCCATGGGGCATGAATAGACTCGTGAAGGAGCTTAGAAAGAGGGGAGCTGGTCGCCAACTTGATGAGCAGCAATGCCCTATTCAGTGAGCTCACTGATAACTGCCTACCATCCCTCTTGCCTCTCCAAGTTTCTGTATAAGGACTGGCTCGAAGGCAAATATCGGATCCGATATTGACCTCCGGACAGTCGACGGTGATCATTTATGTGATGGCTTCCGTCGACATGTCTCATGAAAACATTGTGTTAGTATCAGGCCGCGAGCATTTAGTTGGCGCGCCTCAGAATTGTGTTATTACCAGGCCACGGTCATTCATTTGACACGGCCGTAGATTTGTGTGAAAATTTAGCGGAGCGACAGGAGTTTAGGATGGCACTGGAGCCTTGAATGGTCCATTTCCTGGAAACTGTCACTTGTTATCCGAATAAGATCGGAAAATTACCTGGAACTGGCCAGAACATGTAGGGGTGGACTGGTAGATGCAGCATAGCTGTGATGATGAATATACTGATTTATTATTACATTCTTTGGAACCATATGGTGGTACCTATCACCAAAGGTGATGATTTGACTGTAGAAATAAAAATAGCCTTCCAATTTGCAGGAGGAGTCCTGTCTATACTTGTGTGGTTCTCTTACCCAACCTTCAGGAGCTGGGTTCACTCTGCTTACGACTAGTATCTAAGGATCAGTATGTCGCGATGACCCTAAACCTCTCTTCTTAGATATCCGACAACTTGATCTTGACTAGCTTGTCGAACTCGGGGGTGCTAACGGCCTGTGCGAGAATTTTGTACTGCAGCTTGGGATAAATCGACATGATCCGTCGTGCGTTATATGGCACTCAGAGTATCTGGCCGAAGTCGGTTGAGGAGACCTTGAGATCTTCTCCATAATCAGGGTCTCCTCGAGCATGGACTGCAGGACGAATGCAGTATCCCAGAAGCTGTCGCAGGATCAGGTTAGAGACTGAGTTTCAATTGGCATGAGACTCGTTATCTCGGATATGGAAATGTGCCTGGTGCGGACTCATCTCCTCTCCGCAACATTTAGTCGCCTTGGTGGAGAGAAGAGGCGCGAACATGTTTTATTCTTCATTGTCTGAAAGTTGTTCCACCGCACGTTCGATGCGGGCGCGTTTTGAAGATGTCTCGATAATTAGCTGCAGAAGATGCTGCCAACCTTGTCGTTGTGGGTCGAGACGTAGGACGAGTGCTCTTTGGAGAACGAAGGACCGGTCTCACCCGTCCCGTCGGTGTTCTTAAACGGCGTGCAGCTGACAGTCGCAACGTCGGCGCCGTACGCGGCGTTGAGCCAGAGAGTCGACACGGCGTCGAGAGAAGGATGGCCGGCGAAGACACGGCCCAGAGGCACGAGGATCCTGGTGTCGCTGTGGTCACCAGCAACACCGCCCATGTTCTTTCTGACGATAATGTCGGCCGTGCCCGATGCACCGCTGGCGTTGATCGGGGCAGCGAGGGCTAGAGGTGACAGGACAGCGATGGCGGCGGTGGTTGGCAGGTGCATCGTGATGATGGGGTTGAGCCGGTTTTGGATGCGGATGGTTGGATAAGTTGGTGTTTTGCAGATGAGATGCGGCTCATTTCCTGGCGCAGGCGCGAGCAAGTTTTAAATCATCTCTTCCACGGCCCTTCCATCGTCACCGGTCCATTGTCACGAGCTGGCTCGGATAGCAATATTGCTCAGCTCATGCTGACCTCGCGGCTGGTCTTCGTATCGGGCGGGAGCTCCATTTCGCTAAGCTGGAAGAGAAGCTTGGCCGAAGATTCTGCCGTCGCTACAGCACCGCTCTACCGCTCCACTAACAGCTCGTTTAGCGCTCCACTGCTGTCTGTGTCTGTTAGGGCCCGGCGACAGCTGTCATGTGCCATGTTCAGTGGTCGGGCAGCGCGGATAGCGGCAAGACCACGCTAAAGGCACGCTAAAAGCCCTCGTATTCATTCCCAGGGAGATGGCTAACTGCGCCTGTATCCAAAAATGGAACAGATTCGGCCGCCTTGGAATCAACACGATTTGTCCCCCGGGCCGAATTTACGGGCAAGGCCGTTAGCCCATGATTCATTGATTACCGAGAAATCACTGTAACGTGACACACATCCATGAGGAGTAACTGTTTACCTGGGCTTGCCCCGCCATGCAGCTTTGGTTGGAGACGCCTCCAGGCATTTTCGCTAGGACCTCATTTACCAGCACGAGCTTAATTGTGCCTGCTCGTAGAAAATCTGGTGACAAAGTTGAGCTTATGTAATACAATACGGTTTGTTCACGTATTGCTCTCACCTACGAAGCGAAGCCGCTTCACTTGAGCAAATCTTGAGCGTATTTTCCGCCATTTCAATCATAATAAGGCTATGCATCTACAGCTTTATTATCGAGGAATCGCAGTGTTTGAGGTGTTGCGATAATCATGATCAAACATGACTTTCTAATAGAAACCGAGCTGAAAGTGCAAACTTTGCGCTTCACATCCCGCCCCACATTTCCTTCACCCCAGCCCGGCGGACATTGAAACTTAAGACCCTCATCCCGCACCATGGGTTTGTGCCTAAAGTTTAGATTTTTAGAAATTGGATCATGTAACGACACGAAGACTGGACAATTCTTCATTTGGTGGCTTATCTTAGGGTCTGCGGCACTCTTCGAGAGATAATATCCACGGCTTAGCCAAGGAGCGGCACTGCTGACCCACGAGTGTCTAACACAAGCGTTCTTGACCTATTCGCAATATCCTTCATAGACCAACAAATGAAGACAATGAGAATGAAGCAAATACCTTTATGTTCAGGCAAGGATCAAAAGTGGCTGCTGCAAATCCCATGGACCCGCGCGGAGAGATATCGAACCTAACACATCCGTAGGATGAGGAAGCATAAATCAAGCCACCAGGGTGGTTCTGTAGGTTGCTGCCTAAACAAGAGGACTTTAATTTTTTCTTCAAGTAAATGTAGATTTCATAGAGCTTTTTTTGCTATGAAGACTAGGTATGTCTTACTCTCTAAATGGTTCTCAGGACTTCTCGTGGTTTTGATAGAGCTTGCCTAGAAGCAATGGTTGTAGTCGTGGGCGTAGATAGCTAAAACAACCTCTTGTATCATCGCTTTGAGATGTCGGGCGCAGGATCTTCGATCTAAAAAACTAATCGTGACTAGTAGCAACACTAAATAGGATTGTCAAAAGAGAGTTCCATCCATGGAGTAAAAGACCCTATTTGACTTTGCAGCGTTCACGGTGTTTATTACGCAAGCAACAAATATAAAGCTCTTACTTGCTTTGCTTTGGAACGAAAAAAATCCCCCTTCGCTCAACACTCGTTACCCATGATCCTATACCCCGATCCATTTGTTCAAAAAAAAAAAAAAAAAAAAAAAAAGTCCTACTACTGTATACCTTCATTATTATGGCCGCTTTTCATTCTTTCTCACAACTACCGCCTGAGCTAAGGCTTCACATATGGGAGGCATCCGTTCGCCCAACACAGCCTGATATGGTGGCAATGCACTATTGTTCCATGGCAGATTGGGTTGAAGAACACATAGATCCTATGTGCACGATCCCTACAATCGGCAACCATGATGACAAGAATCGGTCGGCCTATAAGTGGGACTACGGACTCTGGACTGCTTGCTGGGAGTCTCGCGAGGTAGTTAAAAAAGCTTTCAAAATGAGGTCTTGGGAGAAGAGGAGACGACAGCTAGAATTAATGGCTGATGGGTGCGAAAAGTTGTGGGAGCCAGCCGAGGGAGACGAATGCCTCCCAGTTCTGCAACGACTTAGGCCACGCCCAGCTGTGTCTAGAGCTACTGATGACCCCTTCCACCTGATGGTCCGACCCTTTCAGGATACATGCTGTTTCAGCATCGACATCGACTTCACCTCCTTGCCCTCAATGAAGCGAGAGAGTATGCTGAGCTTCTCAGACAGGTTTCTCGATTACCCTTGCCCGTTCACCAACCTCTTTTGTTGCAACACACCCAAGTCCCTCGTTTTCGAGTTTGACCCAAGTTGGAGTACCGACTTTCCCAAATCCTGGGCCCGTCTAATGAATGAGTTCAGTCCAAGGGGACTCATAGCCAACTTGGTAACCAACCTCATGTCCGTGGACGAGAAAACTCCACATATATGGTTACTTGACCATTGTGACCGCAACGATAAGATATTACCGGATTCGTCCTCCTACAAGTCATCGCAGCAGGTACTTTATGATTGTGATCAGGAGTTTGTTGACATCGGGCTCGAATATAGTTCCAAAGATGGCCGCCAAACAGCATCTGCGTTTATCAAGATGTTGGCAGGCCTTTGTGATACGGAAGAGTTTTTCCCTGGTGATGATGGTCTGTGGGTGAAGCGTCGTTATGAAACAAAGAACTACGTTGGCGTTCTTGGTTGTAGGTAGTTATAATAGCCTTCAAAATTCCTCGCAAATGTTTAACAAGTATTCTTTTTTGGGAATCACGTGTCAGATGATCCGGCAATATCAACGCCTGGAAGGAATCATGATTCTGTGAAATTTTCTTGTTTCCCTGGCTATCAACAGGTTTTCGCATGACCTAGCATCACAACTACTATCAATACTCCGCTATACCGCTATTTCCTAGCGACCGAAAACAAGAATGTTTTAATGAATCATTTCAATGCATTGCCAGGAGTATTTCATCGGAAGCCTCCATCGATAATTTTGATTCTAGTCGCATATCTAAAGCACTATATCATAGAAACTCAGAAAAGTGTGATACAACCGAACATGTTCAAGACTCACCAACGGTGGAATTCCCTCGTTGGTATACGTCTTCTCATCACCTAGCTGCGTGACATTGCCTTTGTACTACTAATCTCAGACTTCGCTCTGTAGGTAGGTTAGGGTCAGTTCGCTAGTAGTGGCATCGCAACTTCAATATCTTGTACAGCGGCCATGTAAATGCTGCGACGAACAGGCCACACTAGCTAGCTGAATATAGGCTTAATGCAAACCCGCCGTTTGTAACTTCCTTTTAGAATGCGCTCGCCAACCTCTTCCGTAGCTTCATGTCCTCCATCGAGGTATTTGCAATCTTGTGACGATATATAGGGTGAACCAGAGAAAGCTGGGAAAGGGTTTCCTTTGCCTAGTGACTTAACCGTCACTAATATCAAGCAATTCAAGATCACCTTTATTCATTGAGTTGAATTATCCGGCCCCCGCAGCTTTCATTGCTGCTGAACTTTATTCACTTTCTCCTACGTATTTAAGATCACCTTTTTTTGTCCTTTGTCCTGTAGCATTTGCTTCCTCTTTCTTCTTTTTGGTTTCGTCCTTCGTCGATTCGGTATATATATAATGTATACCTTTCATATTCAATTTGACATCAATACCTCGTTTCGCCCAGAAAAAAAGTTCTAATGGCATCTGCAACACAACACAACCACAATAAGATTGTTGCCCTCTTACTGCCTCACCGTGCAAACCCACCAAAGGAAGCGGGGGAAGAAGGGGAAGCAGAGCGTGACAAGCAACGTCCCGTTTGATGAGTTGTAGTTAACATGAATCGGCTTTTTCTCCATCTTCGATTGCGGGAAGTGGCATATCTAGGCTGTCTGGAGGAATCATCTTCGCTGAAAAAACACAAACACAATGTTCAGTTAGCCCCGGTAAAATACTACCACATAGAAAGTTGATCCATCTAGTTTCTTCATTCACGGAATTCTCACTTTTGATACGAAAGTTTCAATCTTTCGTTAAACAACAAATCCAATTGTCTTAAGCAGCCCTTAGATACGACTCATACAGCATTAGTTCTATCCCCGCCACCCATCCAATTCGACCGTACTTTGCAAATATGTTGTAGCTCCGAGAAAAAGTCTTCATAAGCAGAACCTAAGAGCTCTACACCTTCTTCCTCGTAAATAGTCCAGAGAGAGAGAGAGAGACTCGGGTTGGGTTAATAAGTCAGTGCTATGCCCATCAACCGCAAGTCTTTCTCTAGAGCTTCCATCCCGTCCCAAAATTGATCTAGCTCTGGAGCATCTAATCTTCCCCATAAAAACATGGCAATCGACCGAGAGCGTTTAGATGATAGGACCGGGGCGTCTATGACAATCTCTCGTAGCGGTACTTTCTGGCGAACTGCTGTCTTCGCATAGCCTCGCAGCCAACTCCCTGCCCGGTCGTCAAAATGAGCATAGTTATCTTTGTCAGAGCCAAAAATTCCCACTTTCAAAATACTCAGGTTAGGCGGTAGCAGAGAACTGTAGTCTTCCTCACCGAATTTTGCAGGCCAATTTGGTACAATCTGCTGCATGACAAGCTCCAGTTCCTCCATTGCTCCAAACGCCGAAAAGTCAAATAGTTTCCCCATGCCTTCATTTGCGAGGGACCCAATCGATAATTTGACTAGGCTATCCTTGTGCTTTCTCAGCATCGACCCAAGCCTCGGCAAGTCCATATCCTTTTGGCCTGAACAGTTGTTTCTAAATGTGAGGCTCGTCAGGGTTTTCGGCCACTCAAGAAGACAAGCTGTCACCTCTGGTCTCTCGTGATACAATTCTAAGTCTAGTTCCTTTATGCAGGAAGGCCCGAACTCCTTAACACGGATCAGTGAGTGCTTATGACGATTTTGCAAAATTTTGAGTGGATTAGCGATACATACCTGTGATGTCCGTTGGTCTATAGGTGCAAATTCGAATCCGTGCAGAATAAGACGTCGAACTGATGTACCTTTCAGAGTGTCCATAAGCTCACCAACGTCTAGTTGGCTATCCATTCCCCCGCGCAGAGACACCGTCCGGAGAGACGGCATAACAGCCACACAAAAACGGAAAAGGCACCAAGTATCCCTGTTTTTGGCACTGTAGACTCCTGCATCCATGCCAAGACCTCCATATATTTCAAGAGAATGAACTTTCGGAAGATCCGATGCGATTTTTTGGAGAATTGGGAAGTTGTTGGGGTTGTAATTGGGATCGCTGTCATCTGCATTGCCGTCGTCCGTATCGTTGCCATCCGAATTGCCGTCACTCCAATCGCCGTCGTCCCAACCGTGATGATTTTCCCCCGAATTACGATCGTTCGAATCGCTGTCGTTCGCATCGTTGGAACAGATGCAAAGGTCACGGCAATACTCGCCCAGCCCGGGTTCCTTCTGGAGCGTTCGCTGTAGCTCAACCATGCGAGGCTTCGAGCGGGACACATGCTCGCTGGAACTTAACGTCAGACGTTTGTAATGAACAGGTATGCCAAGTTGGTAGAACCGGTGGCACACGAAGAGAATCGGCTTTGTGGGTTCCCCACTTCTCGCGAAACGTTCCAATATCTCTGTCAGGACCTCGTTTGGAAGACCAAGAATGAATGGCTTTAACTCATGGCTCGCCATGATCTGCTACAGGGTTAGTAGGGATTTATTTGATAATGCAGGAAGAAATGGGTTAGGCCTCGTGCTTGAAGGGAAAAAGCGGTCAAAATTGAAGATGAAATAGTCAATCTCATGAGTCCACCAATTTATAAATATGAATCTCGAGACTGCATTTCAAACAAACAAACAAACAAAAATAAGCTCCAGTTGCATTGAACATTCTTAATTGCGTTTGTTTCTTTGTTTATTTGTTTGTTTGTTTGAATTGTTCCATATGAACAAACTTACCATTGTCTGACAGTCTAAAATACGCACACTAAATAAATGCCTTCTTGAACAAGGTCGTTGAAATGCGGAGTTGTATTTTTGAATTCTTTTGTTCAGCTCTGTCGGTTATGTGCCAACTAACGCAATGTATTTTGACCGTGTTTATGTGTTGAATCAAGAAAGATCAACGACGGTTAATAGAATGATGGGGCCAATACAAATAGTTCATATTTATCTGTGTTGTTTTGACGTGGTATTATGGTGCCACACGAAAGATAATTCAAATTAAAGTTTAGTTACAGCAAAGTCGCTTTCTCTATCGCAATTTAACAATATAAACCGACATATTTTAACAATATTCAACGCCCTATCTCTCTAACAATAATTATTATCAATTAATGATCAAATCATGCAGTGAGTCTGAAAATGAATTATACTAAGGCTCTTCAAATAATTAATCACAGTTAGAATGGCTAATAGTAGGTCGAGATGCAGTATGGTTATTGTATTATCACAGAGAACAAACAATCTTCAAAGGTCTAAGGCAGTAAATTGAGCTAGAAGAATATGAAGAGCCAAGCGGAAGGCAGCAAAGCGTGGAAATATAGAGAACTATTACAGTCTCTCCTTCTCTAAGAAGTAGACAGCTAGTAAATGAATTCGGTATTAGCATACTTGGCAGATTTGAAATAATAGGTTTCCAGTTTTGCAAAGAATACACATCTTCACAGGGAAATCCAATATCACATACATATCAGGTTACGTCGTACGAAGAAACAAATCAGCCCTCGGGCACATGAAGTTTTGCACTATCAGCCCATAGGCGCTTTTACGTCCCCAGAATTGAGAAAGATTGTTGCTGGCCCCTGTTCTCTCTAGCCACCATTAGTCCATAACAAGAGTGATAACCATTAGCAGGACACTCGGTGTATGCCATCTGTAACAGTGAGTAGGTCTATCACCGCGGGAAACTAAGCGTCCATCCTCTCATTCATCTTTTCTCTCAAGGCCCGAATGAAATCGATATCGCGCTCCATGAGACGGGCCGCTTCGGATCTGATGTGGTTCATCTTGGCCATCATTTTACCCACGTCGCAATTCTCACCAGTCGAACCCATTGTGCCAAGAATGCCTGCAACTCCTCGAATCGACTTACCCGACCAGGTGTCCGTGTTAAGTCTCTTCACAGTGGTCATGGTGGCGTGTGTGATGTTGGCGTCAGTCGCTTCATTGAGTGTCGCGATAGTTTCGACAAGGCCGAATCGTTGGGCAAAGAAGGAGAATCCAGCTTTGATATAAAGTGGGAGAACCGCAATCTCTCCCCCATTCAGAGCTTCGACTTGCTCCGCAAGTCCTGAATCCGCTTCCTTCTGGGTCCCCAGTTGATCGAAAAGGCCTTTGTGTTTGGCCAACACGGTGTCGCGGCGCCAGACCTTTTCCTCTTCGACATCGAGGAAGTATGGCGGTAGGCGAACAGGTTTAACGTGCTCCTGTCTCTTCACTCGGGAATCGATGATCATGAGTTCGAGACTGTAGGTGGGCTTGTCCGAAAACTGCATTCGAGGCAAGCCGTTGATCTCCATGAATGTCTTGTCCATGAATGTCTTGTCCATGAATTTCTTGGTGGACGTGGCAGGTTTGATCGCCAGTGGGCCACGGACATCCTCGGGGCAATCTAGAATGATGAAGACGCCGTTTCGGCATCTCTTGTAGAGCTGGAATGCCAAAATAGCGGTCGGAATTTTGTCGAGGAGATGGTACCGCTCCACGTACTGCTCGACCATTTTCTCGACTGCCGCATCAGCCGCGGTCACCAGCCGCGAAGACAGCACCCAGAAAAGAATTCCAATAGTTGGCCACGAAGTCATTGCGGTCAGTCCATAGTTCTCTTGGATGAAGGCGACCTGCATGATCTCGTCACGAGCACGCTCAAGCGCGGTCCAGCTCCAATCCGTGACGTGATGACAGTTGTTGGACAAGAGGTTATCCACTTGTGCCTGGTATGCTTCCTTGAAATCCTCACCTTCGCTGTGTGCATGTTTCATCATGGTTCGGACCATGTCCTCGACGAGGGGTTTCGCCTGCTTCTTGTTCATCGCAAGCCATTGCTGGCGGAGGTTGTCTTTCAACGGCCCGAGCCCGTACTCAGCCAGCAAGTGATCCAGCTGAGAAGTAGTGAGCTCAGACAACTCAAGCAGAACGTCGTCTGCCCGGTATGCACTACCCACCCCTCCTGTAGAGGTTGGAGGCGTGTTGAAACGTGGCTGCATTGCTTCGGGTGCAGAAGACGCGATCGTTGTTCCCGTGGAGAGGAAGAGCGGGTGTGTCATTCGGGTGTTGAAGACAAGAGGGTGATAGTGTAGCAGATGGGAAGCTTGCATCCAGTTATAGATGGCTGAAGAGATGTCTGTGGTGAAGCGCAAAAGCTGCGTTGAGATTCTTTGAAAAGATAGAAAGAAAGATGAAAAGCAGAGAGAAGGTGAGTGAGTAGCCTAAGAAGGCGGATGCACAAAGCGGGGCACGGAGGCGGGAGAAGGGTAATAACAGGCCCAGTCATTGCTTGTATCAGAAGGAGAACGCGTGTGTGAGTGCCTCCTAGTTTGTGTCTACACCTGCCGCGAGTTCTGGGGAGTGGATGTAACCAGCACATAGCTTGATACTTCAC
This sequence comes from Clonostachys sp. G952, assembly GCA_027569935.1. Taxonomy (NCBI): domain Eukaryota; kingdom Fungi; phylum Ascomycota; class Sordariomycetes; order Hypocreales; family Bionectriaceae; genus Clonostachys; species Clonostachys sp. G952. Next base: position 63,251 of record JAPDLB010000062.1, on the reverse strand, counting down.
TTGCTACCCTCTGTGCTTTCGACGGCACAACCTTCAAATGTGAGCATGGGCCAATGATCTTCCATCGGATGAAATGGAGTTGCTGATGATAAAACGTGACTGCATGATTTCAGGCTTTGTGCGTACCCGTTTCGTTCATTAAGAGCCAGCTGATCCCTCACTCGGTCAATTTTGGTCGACTTTATCACCAGAAACAGACTATTTTAAACCTTTACTTGGTAACACACATGGAGTTCGCACTTTCTTTTCAAATAATAACCATAAATAATACTTTCTACACCTATACCAAGACCAGAGAGTCTGTCTGTGTCTCGTCTGTCCAAGCGGCAGGATCAAACGGCTCGTACATAAACCTAAAACTATAGGTAGATATATCTGCCCTCCCTATGAAGATGGCATTCGGCCCCTCACGAATTCTCAGAACAAGCGGGACCCTGGATCCTTCCACGGTACATACAATGTCTCCCACTTGCACATCACCTGGGCTTTGGACGGGGCATAACTCATCCATGGTCTCTGACAGGAACCTGCTCTCAAAATAACACATAGATCCCAAGCCCTCCCTGGCCTTGACCACGCGGACAGCCTCAGAGATCCGCCTCGCGCGTATCTTCATCTTCTTCTCCTCTCGCAGGATCTCAGTAGCAAGTTTACCAGGGCCCGGCTTCCGCCTGTCATAGCAGTTCCAGTCGAAGCGCAGATAATCGGGATCCTGGGCTGGAGCCAGATGGCCAGGTCCTCGAAGGTCTAATATCCAAGATGTTGCCGGGCCCACGCCAAATTCTGGTGCTCCGACCACCAGCTCCAGGGGCCAGAGGGAACCCGACGCGACAATGATCGCCCGTGTAAAGTTCTCATAGATTTCCATGGCGGGGAGTGAGTAATCGACGGCCGGAAATTGGATCTCTGGTCATTTACTCTCTATAAACGCGGACATGCCATACACCTTGTCGCGTGGGTCCGTCGCGTTGTTCTGTTCTATTAGGCGGATAGTGTGGTTCATGAAGCTTTGGAACGCGGTTTCGCCTTGCTTGGGTCCGAAGTTGAAGAACTTGTGCCTTAGCCGATAATGGTCGAAATCTGCATGGCGGAGAGGCACCAGGTCTTTGAGGTAGATGTACAGGTCGCGCGGAGGACATTGCACGCTACCCATAAGGAATATCGAGGACTCTGAGAGAAGAAACTCTTGAATGGTCCAAACCCTGCGGAACCATGGATTTGAGCAGAGCTCTTTGGCCTTCTCCGTACGAGCTTTTGACTTGATTAGCTAGACCAAAAAGTCTACCGAGATCAATCCGAAGGCGTTCACTCACCCGAGTCAGCCTCAAGAGAATCATAGGCTTCCTGGTCTCCTTCACTATAATACTCTTCTCCTGGCTCGCCGAGCAAGGGATTCAGAGGATCGCGACGTATGATTCGAGATAGTTTTCGTAGTTTCTTGGACGCTTTGGCACGGCGAGAAGGTCGGCCTTGGAGAGGACACGCTTCTCGCAAGAGGCTCGAAATCTCCTTGCCAGTGTCTTGACCAAGCCAGATGATGGTGCGGAGGGCACACTGGTAAATCAATGTCATGAGGGACACCTGTTCATTTTTCTCTTCTGTTGAATCTTGGTTAATGCAGATAGCATCAACCCACAACTGTCGTGGCGCTTTCTTTCCACGGAGATGAATAAGGGCCTGTTCGCAGTTTGGGGTGATGAGAAGTGTTTTTCCATGGCAAAGGATAGGACGTGTTCCTCGGGGCTCTCCCCACGTGTAAGATAAGGCCTCGTAGGCCCAGGGTGAATCTGAGCAGCCTCTCCAGAGCGGAGTCTCCCTGAATGAACATTGGATCATTTCCTTGTCTGTAGCGGCAGGGTGGAGGACAAGTACGCGGATTATCTCGTGTCCAGCCAAGGGCGTGTACTCATACCCCGGCGTTTGTTGCGACACGGCGTAGCACGGTATCGTGCTCACTGAGGCCATATTCTCGATCCAGGCTAGGAGTTGGAGACGCGGACACTCAGGCAGCCGCAGGTTTTATTGGGGTTCAAAGCCATATGCAGGGGGGAGCAGGGCGCGAGCCGTGTCTAGCCAATCACGCGAAGCTGTCAAACGCATGGTTGCAGTCTTGGCAACTGCTTCGCCTTCTACACTCTATTCTCTCTGGACTAGCAGTCCGTTGGCTTCACTCAGAGACAGGAATGTTACGTTGGGGTTTGAAATCCACAACCTCCGTACTTATAGGCGGATTCCATCATTGGTGCAGTAAGGTTCTTATATAAAACTTATCCAATACTCGCCTCATGACTATAGGAAATCATTGATTATGAACCGTTAGACTCCGTTAAAAAAAGAATAGGATGATAGATAGAGTAAGAACTATCGTAAATGGTGCTGAGTGATATCCTGGGGGAAGAGAACACAGAATGAGACTTCATTGTTGAACTTCTTTTTCGCCAGCTACTAAACGATTATGTTTTTCTTAATCAGTGATGAAATATCATATACCATACGTTTTTATTCCCAAGAATGTAACCGACTGCAACATAGGGATCGATGTTCGGAGGACACGCGGCCTAAAAATTGGGCGCAGAGCTGTTGCCACTAACCTCCACCTTTCACCCATGATACCAATCTCCATATACTAAGATAATCAGTGTATTTGGGCTGGGGCTTGGTTTCGACCTTGGAATTTTTCTCCTCTATAGTCGAAAAGATCGATGCAACCAGTCGAGCCGGGAAATGTAGCTCTAATTTATCTCTTTGTGTTGCCGATAACTCGAAACCATGCGAAATCATCAGACAACATATTTCCGAGAGAAATTCAAGTCGCGCAGCCTGGTTTTCTACTCCCTCGTCATCATCATCAAACATGATTTGATCTATCGCTTTTGACACGCTCCAACCTCGGCCAGAGAATTGAACGCCAGCCGAGAGGACAAGTTTGAGAGTCTGGAGCAGGGGCGGGTATGCTGAAGGGGGAATACTCCGGGATGCACAGCTCACGAGAAAGTGCCACCAGGCGGGGATGGAGTCATGAGAGAGGGTGTCGGGGTTGGCGCCATGAGCCAGCAACAGTTCCGCTATTCCTTGTCTATGCCTCACCGTGTTGAGAATGTTAGGGAAATAGTCCGCATCATCATTGACCTCTGCACATCTCAGCATGAACGCGGTCCAAAGGTCATCTACCGAGTGTAGCGTGGCTGGCGTCCGGATGTCGAGAAGAAGACGGACCATATCGCCCAGGTCTGGTTCTTCTATTGTGTAACCGGGAAAATGGGCAACTGCACAGAGAGATAGTGGTTGTTTGACGTCGAGAGGTTCTCGTTTTTGTCGAAGCTGTTCCTCAACATACAAACATAACCCATTCTGCACCGCAAATTCCAGGAAGGTTTGACAAGGAGGGTATCCAGCACCATCCTTACACGACGAATAGCACCAACGATACCAGGGAATGGGCTTCCCAGTTGTAGTAGCATAGAATCGTAGTGCGCGAGAAAGATCCTCGAGGAGCTCTGTCTGAGGTTTGCCCAACTCCTGCTCAGCCTTGTACGCATAGTGCATTGCATCCATCAGCATGATCGACAGGGGGCCATCTTCTGACATATCCATCTCCTCCCAGGGAATCGCCTTGATCAAGGGGACAAAAGTCTTGAAAATCAGCGCATTTGGCCCATCTTCTGTAGTCTTAACCATTAGGAAGTCACTCATCTCCTTAGTCCGAAGAAAGTCTCTGACTGTCCTGTGCAAGAAGTCCACGCGGTAGCCCAAGTACTTTCCTTCGCTCGCATTCTCATACACCTCCAGAAGCCCCTTGCATCTTCCGTTCAGCCGTCTGCGCAATTGTGCTTGTCGGCGCTCCACCTCAAGCATTGGCATTTGCTTAACGGGCATGTGAAGTGAGAAGTTGTGATGTTCGTATTCCTCATCCAGAAAGCAATAAATCATCAACGGAAGCGGACTAGGTGAACCCATTGCCACTTGAAATGTTTGAACCATCTGTGCATGGTAGAATGAATCCACAGAGTTGAGCATATGCTTAAAGAATGGCTCCAAGTCTGCTGGCAATCTGCGAATTCTTCGTTCCAATGCACGCAATGGATCTCCATTGGTGAGGCCTTCATATAACGAGCGGATGACGAGATACACCCACAGAAACACCCCCTGCGCTTTCGTAGTCACTTCTGTCAATATGCTGCGATAAATATCCTGCTCCTCTGGCAGGACCTGCCAATTTGGATGCTCCTCAAGTTTCTTCCGTACATAAAGCCGTATATCGTCGTTAGTCAGGTGTTGAAGGTATAGCTTCCTAGTATCAGTGTTGCCGAAAGCATCTTCGAAGACATTCCACGGCCTGCTTGAGACGCATAACTTAATATTTGGGCAAGTGGCCAACGATCTTAGAACGGTGATCATCTCCGAATGATCACCTTCATATTCATCAAGCCCGTCAATGAAGAAACAGAATTTGTATGGTAGGCCAGAACACCTAGCCAGAGAAACCAGTGTTCGGCGCAGCTCTGATATCGTCCAAGGTTCCAGTTCTCCTTCTCCTCTTCTACCTGCCTCCCATCGTTGAGGGCAGACAGCTCTCATAATTTCGGGTGATTTCCTGAACACATCGTACAGAAGGGACTTGAAGAGGCCTTCCTGTGATTTCTGCATGGCGGTTCCCGAGCTCCAGAAGAAATGCGTCGACATGACTGGATCCAGTGGTTTTGCCCACTCTACCAAGGCTTCTTCGGTTCGGTCGTGGTCGCAGAGAAATTTCATCAGGGTCGACTTGCCTGAGCCCGGTTTGCCCGATACCCAGAATATCCCGTCTTTCTTCAATAGCCACTCGAAAAAGTACACCTTGATGTTTTTCTTAGCCCTTGCTCGCGGTGTCTTGAATATCCACTCATAAGTGTCCGCATATGCTTCGGCAACACTATCCATCCGCATCATCATGGTCTTGTAATGTAGACCTGCGAGTACCCTTTGAGCGATTGCCACCTTGGACGCCGTTGAGGTCAGCAGCAAGAGAGCCTCAGCCAGGTAGCGAAGGTCTTGTGCGCTCTCGTCGTAGCTTACGATATCATTTTGTTCCAGTGACTTCTTTTGTGAGGTTATATGTAGATTGAACAGATTGAATGTCTTTCCATCGTTGCCGTCCTTGTTGTTGCTCTCTTGATAATAAGCCTTCGGGTTCTTCCGTCGCATGTCTGATTCTTTCCCCGCCTGGCTTTGAATCAGTTTGAAGGACTTCGTGATACTGTCCAAGTGCTCCGCATAGGCTGACCCAAGACGATTGCTCGCCTCTCGCAAGGTGCGAAGCTCTCTCACCACGCTGGATTGCTGGTCACTGCATCCAATATATCAACGATGAACAGCGTAAAAATGGCATATACCTACCTCATAACCACCACCAAGTGAAGGATCAAGTCGCTCCTTTTCTTGTCGAGGCTTTTTTCCATCTCGTTTATCTTCTTCTCGCTCCATGTCCTAAGGAAGGCTTGGCGAAAGCTAACAAGTGTCCGGAATTTCTGGTTCTTGGGGTCTGCGCAGAGCTTCTGCAGTGTGCTTTCGATCTTCATAGCCATCTCGCTGCACCCGGTCGCAACTATTTGGATGCCTTTTTCTTGGTTGCTGCGTTGTGTGTCTTCGGGAACGAAGGCATCTGCGGTCGATTGCATCCTAGATCTCAATTTCTGGAGCCTCCGGTACGCCTGTTCAACCCCGAGCGTGTTATTCGACCCAACTGGCATGGCCTCGTCATCGGGCCCCTGGCCAGGAAATTCAGTGTCAGTTTTCCCCATTTCATGATGTCTGGAAGAACTATGTCCATCTTGTGCGGCATTTGTTTCCCCTTGCGCACCGGCGAGCGGGCCAGCAACGTCCGCCGGGATATCCAAACCAGTCGAAGCCGGGGCCTTCTCTATAGCTAAACCATCAACTGTTTTTGAAATCTTGCCGACAGCTGTTGATGCAGTTCGCTTCGTTAAGGTGGAGGCCAGTTTACGAAGAACTGCCGCCCTTTCTTTGAGCTCCCGGTCATCCTCAGTGTGGCCGTCGACGGAGTGGTAAATCTGATAAGAGCCGGCGAGTAATCTCGAGCTGAAGTCAATTACCTGGACAACCGACGTCGCCAAGCTAAGTGAAGAAAATGGATCCATGATATGGGCGGGTTTTCGCTCACAAACTCAACATGCAGACATGATGACGTTCAAGCGTGGTTGGAATCTTCAGGTGGCTGTCAAGACGGTAGATCCTGGTAGCTTAGCCCCTGCACATATGTGCAGTCAGGCAGTCATACAGCAGGTGATCATGGCCATTGGTGGCTATGTCTTCAGTGTGGTCAGCTCACTTCGGAGACCAATGTAACTGTCGCAGGGCTGACATGGTGGGCTGTTTTTCAGCTGAATATCGCACCCCTGGGCACTGCTCGTTATATACCGGCGTTCAAACTTCAGCTTGACATCTTTCTGCGTCAGCCGGGCGTTCAGATCAACCTTGGCACCCAGGACATCCAGCACGGCTGCATCCCCGTTCCAAGGCAAGAAAGTGTTATAACCCTTAAAATATCTACGCTACTCTTGTCGTTTTAGAATACTGAAATTTCCACGCATAATAAGTTAGGTTAAGTGGCACGTCAAGACTGTCCACAGAACACTCCCGCCGCGAGAAAACAAAGAACCAAAGTATCTTTAGGTTCCGCAAACTAATCGTTATTCTGCTGAAATGCCTGTGCCCATTATTTCCAACAAACATATACCGCTGTACCATTTTTGAAATCACCTGGATGCGGCGGGCGCTTGTCCAAATAGACTGGAGTGCCGGGCTCCTGAATAGCAGCATCACCCAAGAGAAGATACCATCCGTCTATCCACGGCTGAAGCCAAAGCCGATGTGTTCCCTGACAGGTCAGACTCAAGTGACTCGTCCCAGCCTTGGCGTTGGTCCTTTGGCATCCGAACGAAAGCAAAGTTCAGAATCAATGCAACCACGCCTAATGCCATGCCAAAATACAATGCTGCGCGATACCCCAGGACTATGTCCCCGATTTCAAGGCCATTGGACACTTGCGCCTCAATTGTACCCGCGAATCCAAGACCCAGACTGTTTCCGTATAAGTTGAGCGTGCCAATAAGACTGCCTGCCACACCTTGATGGCGACGTCCTACGCTGTTGCTCGCGATCAACTGGGCTGCAACATAGGCCAGATCGGGGCAGAAGCTAGACAACAGCACGGCGGGGAAGATTCCCGCCCAGTACGTCTGCTGGATAGGCATAGTCGCCAGCAAAAGATTGCTCACAATGACCGTCCCGATGCCGATGGCCAGGATCCATTGTGCTGCCACCCGGGAGATGAGCCAGGCCGCGAGAGCGACAGCGATGACTGCGCCTCCTCCGAACGGGATAAAATGAATATCGGTCTTCAAGATGGATATATCTCTGAGAATCTGCTGCCAAGACACCGAATACCAGAGCGTGATGGAGAAGCCCATGTAAGTGAGCAGAACAACAAAGATGAGAGCTGTGAATGTAGGAGCCCGGAAGACTTGCACGGGCATAATCGGATCTTTGGCGAAATACTTCTCCCATACAATAAATGCTACGAATAAGAGTACCGACAGGATCAGACACGCGATCTCGTACGGTGTGTCCCATCCCACACTCGGCGCCTGGCTATTTTCTGTATTAGTTTCGCGAAGGTTTGTGCAATAGGCTCGTCAGAGGCAAAGGTGGTCGGGCCATAATACTCACTTCCAGACAACATTGAAGAGGAGAAGGCCAAAGAGGCCCAGGCAGGCTCCAACAAAGTCGATCTTGCCATTCCGATCAATGGGCTGCTCGCGAGGGAACACCCAGGCGAGAATGGCTGTGACGATAATAGAGCACCCAGCGCTTGAAGAGATTAGCACGAGCTACTGAAGAGCACAAATACCTGGATATATCTCACATTAGGATAAAAAGCCATTTCCATCCAACAATTTCGATAAACAGGCCAGCGAGAAGGGCACCGATCACGCCCCCAATTGGAGGCGCGGCAGAGAAGAAACCCAGAGCGAGGTTACGAGATCGGCCTGGGGGAATGACCGTGGTCATTATCGCAACGGCGTTGGGCATAAACATCCCGCCTCCGACACCAGCGAGAGCTCGGATGGCTACGAATGAGATGTAGTCGCGGCAGAAGGCGTTGGCAAGAACAAAGACGGAGAAGAGGGCACAGCCGGCGAGCACCAGGTTCTGGTGTCCGTAGATGGATCCAAGGCGGCCGGTAACCAAGACGAAGGCGCCCTGGGTCAATCTACAACAAGGGATCAAGTGTGAACGGATAGTCCTCTTGATTGCTAAATGAACGCTCGTCTTGGATGAAACTTACGAATACGAGGCTGCCATCCAATTTGCTTGACCAACACCAGGCTCTCGGCCAAGATCCGCGCTCAACGTCAGACCGCCAACGATGGTGATGAAGTTGTACAAGAACTTGGCACCCTCTCATTAGTCAAGTTCAGAAATATTAAAGGTAGACACTAGTCAAAATTCCCTACCTGTATCATATTCAGGGTCACTAGAAGGGTAGTAATGACGAGCCTTGGGTGAGAGTCTCCGGATGACACAGGTTCAACGGTGAAGAGCCGGGACGCTGGCTCGGATGGCGCAGGTCCAAGCCCGCCATCACCCTGGCGAGCTACGGGACACAAATCCTTGCTCTGGAAGGACACATTAAGTACTTCCGTAACTTGAGGTGGTGCTTCGACGGTGGTGGTTATCCCCATAGTTATCGCGTTTCAATGGCCTGCTTCAAAAGTCGAAACTCAGCTGGAAGAAAAAGTCTATTTAAAGGAAGAGGGGAAGAGTCCGATATGTCGGTCTGCCGTAATCCTGAGGTGTCTTTCATTGGCAGACAAGGGTGTCAACCCTCCATCATTATGCGGTCTAAACACGGAGAATGCAACAATTGGCTGCAGATTGGCTCCGAAGGTCGGCTGGGGAGTCATCTGATCCGATGAATTTGAGCCGGGTGGTCGCATTGCATGTCAGACGAAACAGGCAGTACGCGGATATAAGAGAGCGCTGCAAGTGGTCAGTTTAGTTGTCGCTTATCATCTCAAAAGCAACATAGCAGATATTAATCTATATTCACAACATGGGCTTCTCTTCCGTTTCAAGTATCTTTTCCTGCCTAAATAAAACGGAATACACTCTATACTTCCAAATGATATGATTACAATGTCGGCAAAGGCACTCTTGCCGTATTGTTCCTCTCACATTGACCATTTGGCTCACCTCCCCGAAGTGTATCCGCTAGATCCTATCCCTGTTCCTATGCACGGTAGATTCCGCCGCTGCAGAGACTACGCGAGCTTTATTTATTTTTTTAACCCTTATGGCGTGTCATTGAATATATGTAGCAAGGTGGATACTGGACAACGAGTAATCCGATGTCCCTTCGGCTTCAGGACTAACTCTCCGCCATTAGTTAAACCCAGTCAGATATGGCAATGTAAGATCAGATTCAATCATATTAAATTCATCTTTTAATGCTACCCTCCTATTTCATAACAGTCGTAATCAGTTGAGCTTGAGCACTGCCTTGCCAAAGTTCCCACCAGTCAGCATATCAATGAAGCCATGAGCGGCCTTGTCGATACCCTCAGTAGTATGCAGCTTGGCCTTGACGCTGCCCTCCTTAAACCACTGCTGCATCTTCTCCTGGTGCTCCTGTGTATAAGCAGGTCCATACTCGGGGTTTGATTGAATGAAGCCCTGCAGCGTCAGCTGCTTGGTAACGATCTGGAAGAGACCCTTGACACCTCGCTGCTGGTCTCTGGGTGTGTTATAGTTGGAAATCTAGATCGCGATGTATTAGTTTCAGTGATCGTGCTAATATAATGTAAATCAGTCAATGCTCAGACTTACCATTCCGCAGACAGGGATTCTGCCAAAGGTATTCAGGCTGATCAAAGCAGCCTCGAGATGGTCGTCGCCGACATTCTCAAAGTAAATATCAATGCCATCGGGTGCCAATCGGGGCAGCGCATCATGAGGCTTCTCCTTCTTGTAGTTAAAGCCAGCATCAAACCCAAGCTCCTTGACGATAAAGTCCAGCTTCTCATCTGAGCCCACAGAGCCAATGACGCGCAGTCCCTCGCGCTTGGCGATCTGCCCCACGACCTGGCCAACAGCGCCCGCCGCGGAGCTGATGAAGATGGTCTCGCCCTTCTTGGGCTTTCCGATCTTGTACAGACCCGACCAGGCGGTCAGCCCGGGCATGCCCAGGGGACCGAGGAACAGCCCAAGGTCGAGGTTGTGGGGGTTGCTGATCTTGCGGGCGAAGGCGAGATGGGCCTTCTCGACGCGGGCGTACTCAGCGATGGGGACAAAGGCCTTGATCAGGTCGCCTTCCTGGAAGTCGGGGGTGTCGCTCTTCAGGACCTTGGCGACAGTGCTGTTGGCGATGGGGTGGTCTACCTCGAAGGCGGGGGTGTAGGACTTGACGGCAGGGTCGCGCATCTTGCCGCGCAGATATGGGTCGAAGGAGGCATAGAGGTTCTGGATGACAAGGCCGCCTTCGGGTGCCTTGGTGAGATCAATGGGGCGATCTTCGACCACCAAGTGCTCTCCCTCCACTGGGAGGCCAGTGGGGATCTTCTTGAAGATGAGGGTTTTATTTTGAGTCATGATTGCGTGATTATGCTGGAGAGGATGATGGTATTGTGAGAGTGAGGGGGGTTGTATGTTTGTGATGTACGTGGTGAGGTAATTGACTTTATTAAATAGTAGAAACAGCCGTGTAACCAAGCAAACCATAAAATACGTAGACGGAGACGGAGACGGAGTTCCGGAATGGCGGATCGAGCTGGATGATCAGAACGACGAGTGGAATGCATTTCTAAGCAGTCATGATGATGTGATGACATCCCATAGGGCCTTGTCTCGGAGAAATGACCAATTAGGCCTTCTCCCCGTGGCGGCAGAGACGGCAGATGGGAGGACAAGGAAAAAGTGTGCCGGATACGGGATACATTGTCTAAGTTAGTAGCGGCATGTCCTCGTCACTGGAGAAAATTCCTGCATGTTCCTGGCAGTGAACTAGACCGGCCAAGGCTCAAGGGTAATGCTGTCTTTGGTGCTAAATTTGAGAAGAATAAGCACCTAATCTCAGCGCTAGCAAGGAGCCGAGGTTCGCTTCAAGGTTGGTTTGCCGCTATAAGGCTATGGGTACGCCATGTTCAGCCTCCTAAATGGAACTGTTGCCTATCAGAATCGGGCGTATTTGATAGCAGTAACCCAGGACGGGCCGTCCGTCATCAGAGAACTTTTCAGGCATCTATAGAATTAAGAACTACTTTGCCACCTGCTACGAAAAGTCTGCAGAGCATTTCGTCTGATGTAAATCAAATATCCACTTCGGCAGTCCCTGGAAATAGAAGTGCCTCGGCATCTTCCAGCGGCTCTCCACAATTCTCCCCCAAAAATGACAAAGCACTGTGTATCGGGTCAACAAAAACACCGACTCAACCAACATCTTCACAAGGCTGAGCTAACTCAAGTTTCAGCCTGTTCGCATTGTCGTCATTTCGGAGAAGAGCTATGAGTTACGCCGTGATCTGCCAGTCTAAGCCTCTTAATGATACAGGCCCCAGCGTCCAAACCCCCACTCCTCCTCCCAATAGACAACAGCAGGCTACTTCTTCAGCTCTTCGATGTTCTCGAGACACCACTACCTCAAGTCAGAAAAAAACAGAGAATGTGACTAGAGAGTTCATCACTTACCTTGACACTCCTCTCCAGGCTTTCCTCATAGCCTATGGGAGGATTGTAGCCCAACACTTTCCTGGCCTTGTCATTCTTAGCCGTATAGTCGTTGACAGAGAACAGGATTGACTCGCGCGTCAGCGTTGGGTGTCTTCCAATGGCCCAGGCAAGGAATTCCTCGAACAGGGCAACAATGATGATGAGACCGTATGGAATTCGGATGATTTGGTTTGGCTTAACGTCAGTCCCGGCGGCACGATATACTGCACGCCCATGCTCCCAAAACTTGGGAGACCCATCACTAATAGTGATGGCTTCGCCAGCCACACCCTCAGCTCCAGCAAGAAGCTTCTCCGCTGCAAGGATGTGGGCGTGTGCTACATTTCCTGAATCTAAGTAAGATATTAGCTAACTGTAGTCAAGATAAAGAGCTTTCCATTAGAGCAGCTCTCGGGGAAAGTTCTAGGCCGAGCACTCACATGCTACGGATATCCTGTTTTCCCCCTTTCCGATTTGCATCCAGTGTTGATTTGATCGAAGGACGTTGAGGTATCCTGGGAGCTGCTCTGTGTCAAACTCCCCGTAGATTGCAGCGACCCTCAGAGAACAAGTCCTCAGGCCGTTATCCTCATTAGCAGCACGAATTATGCGGTCTGCCTCAGCCTAGATCCAGGTGAGCGAGACGATCGAGATATGGAACTGAGATGCGTACCTTAGACTTGTTGTATGAATTTGTTTTGGAGTCTTCGTTGACTTCTGGGCCCGATTCCAGAGCATCCGTCATGGGCTTAGATTGGTCTATGTGCATCACCGAGGTGCTGCTTGTGTACACAAGTGCCTTCACCCCAAAGCTTTTGCAGGTTTCGATGACCTTGAGAGTTCCATCAACATTGACGGCCTGAATCAGCGCGTCTGGCTGTTTCTTTCTGAACGCCACGATCAATGCTGCAGTGTGGAACACAACCAGGGGCTTGCAGATGCCAAAGACGCGTTTAAGATCGTCAGAGGACGTCACATCGCCCTTCCTATCGCAGATTACTGGTGAGCACACCCACAGAACAGAAGTCAGCGTATCCTAGGTGGGTACTTACAGATATTGCGCTCCCGGGAAGGTGTTCACGTTTGGGTTCCTGCTCATCACAGCGACCTTGGCCTTGGGATACTTTTCGAGGAGGACCCTCACGATGTGGGCGCCCTGGTGGCCGCACCCGCCAATGACGAGATAAGAGGCAGTCTCCATCGCGTAGAATTAGGCGACCCCTTGGTAAGTAGACAGCAATTGGCTGGGGTCGAAGCTTTGGACTGGAATTCAGATCTCAATAGTCAGGGAACTGAGGGATTGCGCACACCGACAGACTGATTTGCCAGCCCCTGTGGAATAGAGGGTATTTTTTTGCTCGACCACTAAAACTCGGGTTCAGGCCCCACAGCCCAACGCGTTTTCAGGCACGTGCTGATATGGAAAATGCTGATAAGAAGCAACGGCCAGGTAGCCAAGTGCTGGTCGACAAGCCTTGCCAAAAAAAATGAATTGAAATGTGAGTCTTTGTGAATTGGGCTGTAGGCTCTATTGGAGAACCCCTTGGTGAGTTTCGTAGAGGGAAGCCCCTTGGCTAGAAGAGTGGCTTGAAGCCGTCATTTCTTGCGTTGTACAAATCAAGTGGGTTCTTCAATATTCACCACAATCAAGAATTGACACCATAGACAATGATACCTCAACACCAAACTTGGAGTCGTTCGCATCTGAAGAATTTGTGATAATAAAAGTTAGGAATATAAAGCAACAGAGGACTATTCATTACTTAAACCCAGTTAGGAACCCAAGTAATGAGCGAAGATAAAGAGGTCTAGGGTAGGTAATGAGTCTTGGGCCATCGAGTCTCGGCTGGAGGTTCATCCGTGCCGCTTGCTTACAAGTCGTAGGCACCCAATAGCAGGATTCTCCATTGAACGACCACGTCCGGCTAGTCAACCACCTCTCTAGGCGCTAAGGCCATGCTTCCAGGGGGCCTCAGGGCGCTGTAAAAAATACGAAAGGTAAAGCCACATAATTATCAATATTACATCCTATTAGGCTATTCTTACCTAAAGAATAGATAGAGTTAGTTACCTATAGTACCTTTATCTATAAGTAATAATTTGTAGAATTTAATTCCTTCTTTGCTGCTATATAAAAGTGGCTCAGTGTATGCACAAAGGCGGTTGACGAGCTGGACGTGATGGTTTGATAGCAAAACCCTCACATCATAATTCTAACATAATTGTCTTGATATCTTCACCGCACCACATTCATGCACATCATTCGCCTTGGTTCTATCATAGAGAGTTGCTCACTCGCGATGTGGCCGGTTCACCCAAGTTGGTGAATGAATAAAGCTTCCCTTTGTATTTGTCTTTGGCCCTTGAGGTTACACCCAGAATGTCTTCCTATCACAGTTCTGAGCAGTCTAAGCAAATCTCCCCTCCATTAATACAATCACTACTTCGTTTTGTGCACACAGGTGATCTATGATGTATACAACCTCCCAATAAACACTACGAGTGTATACTAATAGATGGTCCCGTAGCGTAAAACGAGATCAAACTTGCCTCACGTGGATGTGTTCATCCGAGTTTGTCGCAACCTAGGCTCAGTAGTAGGATATGGTTGAGTAGTTCACAAACATTTGATCGGGAGCTAGGAGCTCGCTGGCATACGTCGGCGCAAAATCAGTTGCACGCGGAAGATGTTGGTCTAAAGACTCGTCACTATGCAAGCCCTTCAAGCAATCTTGTTGGGGTTTCTTAGGAGAGGATGGATAAAGTATAGTGAGGCAGGAATGATGTTGGCTGATATGAGTTGTTTGTCCAACCACCATGGGCTGAATTTTTATGGTCTGTATGTCTACGTCAGCCTTTGTTGCGCTAAAGCTGTAAGTAGAACGCTTTGTGAAGGGCGGCAAATAAGACAAACGAAAGCCTGGAGGGTGTGGTGAATGGACATCGATGCAACAAGCCGAGATTGGAGAGCTCGTGAAGCAGTGCCTAGCTCCTGACTATAAATTCATCTGCAGCCTTACTCTCCCCCCTCTGAAACTACATGGTTCATGACTGAAGAACACTCAGTATCACCTCTAGCTTTTGAAACCCGCCGTATGACCTCTCACAGTATCCCCCAATATATACGCTTGTCCTGATCATCCTTTCTCTGGTCATTTCGCTTTACAGCTCCGGTTCCAACATGACCGATAGTGGTAGCTTCATCAAGGTCCCTACCTCAGAGGAAGAAGAGCGCATGCGCAAGGCGGCTGATGAAGCTCGACGAAAGCGTGAAGAGTCTCGAAAGAAAGTCGAGATGGACGAGGCGATGAAAAAAGCAGGGGGAGAAGCCCAGAATCGCAGACGTGGCGAAGGTGAGGGAGGCAGCGGCGCTGTTGCCCAGAACTAGAAAATGCCTTTTATCTCCTATTTCAACTCTTGCATCACCCCGAAGCAGATTGCTGCCTGCCAGGGGCAGGATCAATGTAGTTTGGTTTATGCATTGAGTCAAATATAGCAGGTAGAGAAAAGTGACTTATCCTCGCCAAACCAAAGCTTAATTAAGCCAAACGAAGTGCTAGTTCAAAGAACTGTTTCTTGACAGAAGTGGGAGTAGATATTATTTCTTTATGTGGTGACTTTGTTTGTGTTAAGTCATGTTTAGCGGCATATGCCCTCCTAATCGAGAACACTTTCTTGCCTCAGAACAGCGGCTGATTTTGACCAAGACATCATAGCCTATCTTGAGGTTTCAACCAGTACTCCGACGGGCAATTCCCGATGGCCACATGAGTGGCCCATGAATTAGCTAATATATAGTGCTGTGTGTGAAAAGCCCGTCGGGCTTTAATGAGTGGCTTCAAAGTCCGTGAGACCCTGCCAGTCGACAACCTTGGTACGCTACATTGTTAATCATATGGAATAATCCACTATTACAGCCAGTCAAGAATCGAGGATAGAAATGAGTGACCAGGGTGCATCACCAGTTTGGCTTCGTTCGGTGAGGAGATTGCTCACTCAAGGAAGAAAAATCGAGGCTACGTAACCCATAACAGATTGACCCGTCTCCCACCTTCCAGATGTATAATGCACCCTAGCCCGCAACCAGAAAAGCATTACGTACCTTACCGCCGAGAACATATCTATAAGTAACCACGCCCTACGTCAACTCCCATACCTTGGCAGCAACATCTTTCCACTGGTTATTTTTCTCTGTCGGCACAACCATGAAATCAAGCAACATGAGGCTCAATATTACTATAACTCTTGCTTTTCTCGGTTCGATAACATTGGCCTCCATTCCTCCGGGGATGGAGGATGCCTTAACAACATCTAATGTGCCCGCAGAATACCTCGAATATGTATTCCTTCTCGGAGGTTTCCCAATCATCCAGTCCAGATCTGATCCTCGTGTATCCTATGGAGTATATGTACCCAAGGACCACTACAATGAGGTATCGAATTCAACCCAAGACAAGCTGCCACTTCTTGTCAACATCCACGGAACAAGCCGTCGTATGGCCGCTCTCCAGGTAGACGATCAGCTGCCCAAATTTGCGGATGAGATAGGCTGTGCGGTCTTGGCACCGCTCTTCCCAGCAGGAGTAGAGGGACCTAATGATATAAGTTCATATAAGGTCCTTCACACGGCCAGCCTTCGATCTGACCTGGCACTCCTGGACATCCTCGACGAGGTTGCATACCGCTGGCCCGGCATTGATACCGCACACATCTATCTGTCTGGCTTTTCAGGTGGGGGTCAATTCGCCCATAGATTCCTCTATCTGCATCCTGATCGAGTTGCTGCGGCTAGCATTGGAGCCCCGGGTCGAGTGACGTATCCTGATGAGAGCAAGTCTTGGCCTCAAGGAATTTCGAATGTGGGGGAGATATTCAATACTGCCGTGAACATGACAAAGCTGAACGAGGTTTCTCTCCAATTCGTCATTGGCGAAAAAGACACCGAGATTCACGGGAGCTCAAAGTTTTGGGAATGGCTAGAGGAAGTGATGGGCAGCGCGGACGATCTACCACCCATGAACGAGTCCAGGCTTGACACTGTTAAGAAGCTGCGCGATACGTGGACTGCAGCCGGGTTAGATTCGCTGCTAACAATTGTCCCCGGAGTAGCCCATGACTCCGAAGACCTGGCTATGCGCCAGGCTTTGTGGAAATTTCTAGGAGACCAGATGAGAACTCGTCGGAGTGAATCCCACGGCCACTGATTCGTTGTTCAGGTTGCTGGCATCACAGACGTATAGTTTGTTGGCTCTCTATATAGGATTAAGTCCACCCGGGATGCTTTCTGAAGCAGAAGCAAAAGCTTAGTGATAAGACCTAGTTGCATTGTTCCAAATATATCAGATGCAAAGAAGAGGAAATCACCTAACACAGATGTGTCATGCTTATGCTAACTTCTTGTCGTTTTGTAGAGACTTCTTGTCGTTCTCTCGAGACCAAACCTCTCCTTCTCGGCTGAAACTACAGCTCTGGATTTCGTCAATGCTTTGACAGGTTTTTTTCTCAACTTCTACAAGGCGAAAGGGTGATCGCGGACTACTTCACGAACTTAGCCTCATTGAAGGGACGCTAATGGTGGATTTAAACACATTGAGTACGGATAAATAACTTGATAACCTTTCGTGTACGCGTAAACTATCACTATACCCATTAGACCCCTTTCACTTTTCCTTCTTTTTTTTCATCTTGGTTCATAAACCGTGTATAGCAGAAATATCTGATCCTTGAACGGAGAATTGCGGACTATCCGCAGCAAACTGATAGTGGGAAAATCCCGAGTCATATATGTGCTCCTGGACAGTTGGCCTGCTACTGGCAGCCGAAGGAAAGCTGTGTGACAAGGAATTAACATTCTCTCCTTGATCATGCTCGTTCTTGATTACTTGCATCGTAGCTGCAGCTGGTCTATTTGCCACGGGAGAAACAGTAGCTGAAGCACAGCTTCCAAGGTCCATTAATGCTTCTGGGGCTTTTTGTCCCGGCGGAACTGTCTGCTCCTGCTGAGGGATTTCCTCGTCCATTTCCATTTCCGATGGTATGTAAAATTGAGGGCTTGGGAATCTCTCTCTGTTCGCGGTATTCGGAGCTGAAGTATCTGAGCCATTGGATTCGCCATCAACTTGTTTGGTTGACTCCAGATTTGTTGGATGCACAGGTACCTGAGTGCCAGAAATAGAGCCGAAAGGAATTTGTTCCTCCTCAGGTCTCGCGGTATCAGGCCCGCCATTCAAATCTTCGTCGTCCTCGATGATAATGGGATCTGATCTCGGTTCAGTTTGACGGTGGCTCTCCTGATCTCCATTGACAACCCCAGAACTCTGGTCATGGTCGGAATTGAGTACTGTCCATTCTTCTTTTGAAAGTTCTGCCCGCATGAGTGTATTAGGATCATCGCTTCAACCCATGTAGTGAGAGATCGTGCTAAATAAACATACGTACCACAGCTAAAAGGTCTGATACCGTTGTTACACTGGCAGAACCGAGTATACTCCTCAACAGGTTTTTCGTACCCGGCAGCGACTTTAGTAACATCGAAGTGCTCAAGGTC
The DNA here is from genome assembly GCA_027569935.1 of Clonostachys sp. G952. NCBI lineage: Eukaryota > Fungi > Ascomycota > Sordariomycetes > Hypocreales > Bionectriaceae > Clonostachys > Clonostachys sp. G952. Next base: position 44,938 of record JAPDLB010000062.1, on the reverse strand, counting down.
GTCGGCAGAGACCCATCGCACATGCCCCATCTCAACACTGGGACCATCGAGGAAGTAAACCGGAAATTGTCGCATCGTGACATTCCCACCGTCATCTTCGTACCCCTCTGCCCAGAAGAACTTCCTTTGGCCCGCATGGAAGCGGTAACAATTGGGCAGAGCTTTGAACGGTTCTGGATCGTATATGCTACCTCGAATTCCCACACGAGAACGAAAATCCCCCAATGGAAGGACGATAGCCCCAAATACGGGTCCATCACGCCGATGAGCCAGATAAAGTATCCCGACTTTCGGGTCTGTGATTATCGGCGGCTCATTTGACTCCCTTTGTGGCACCGACAACTTCACGAGCTTGCTCCTTTTATTCCTACTTCGATAGGCTGGTTCATAGGACCCGTCGATAAGCGCTTTCTTGACCTCATCATTATTCTTCAAGAAGAGGCCCCGATCGCAGTTCAGGACGAGAACCCCAAGCAAATCAATCACCGAGGCGGGGCCAGTGTATTCGGACTGGGGAAAGCACCTCGCGGCATGACGCGCGCCCCATTCTAGGGTCCGGGTTCTCTGGTTCACTCCGTGCCAGCCGCATTTGACACATCGCAATATCCACCACTGGCCGCTGACAGTTGGGTTGGCTGAAAGAGTGTGCGCTTCATCGATTATTGTATATCTTATGAGGCCGTTGCCGCCCTGATACATCTCTTGGAAGTCGATGGTAGGGCCCGTGATCGGTGGTGGGGGTTCGTCTAGCGCGGTGACAAATCTCCGTTTATTCGATACAGGTGATTGACTTGGCCCAGGAGTAGGAGCACATGGACCGGGTTCGTTATATAAAGGCTCTGAATCGTGATGTGCTTCGCTTCGGCTTTGTGTTTCGGGCATAGGTGGCTGTTCGTTCTCGGCCGAGCCTTGCGGAGAGGTTGGGTGTTGATGGCATGCTTCAGGTTCAGTGATCGGGCGAATCAGCGAATCCACGAAGGCAAAAGCCCTTTCGAAAGATTGTTTGGATCTACGAATAAGATCGTTTAGATACTTAGCATCCTCTCTCGCCAACGCATCTTTGCCGCGTTGTTTATTATAGTCCTTCCACTGTACGCCGATGTCGATGACTTTCTCGAGTTCTGCATCGTTGTCTTCGCCGGGAAGCTGTTGAAAAGCGTTGAAATTCTCGAGAACGGAACGGTATTGCTTTTTGCTCTCCTCTTCGTGGAGTAGTGTCGGTGGCTTGGCGCTGCTGAAGAACTGAGCAACTTCAGCGGTGGCGGCATTCAACGCCTCCACTATGCGGTTCTGATCAGTACGTATGGATGAGCTCTCCATGATAGAGGCAGAGGAAATGGTGCATTGAAGGCAGAAACTAGCGCTTCCCACGAAGGGGACAGACAACTGATATTCCTCCCCAAAGCGTAGCGACACAAATGTGGGCATCTGCCGACTTTTTATAGTTGCACAGAGTCCTCTTGGCCCAAGAAACGGCCGCAGAAGCCTTAGAGCCAACAAATCTCACAACCCTGCCCAGCTCAGAAACGTGCATAGTTAGCTTTTCGTGTCGAACTCAGCTATCTGCGCTAGACCAAATACGTGGTCGGCAATACGTGTAATGGAGGTCTGGCCGGGATGTTGCGAGGAGAGAGAAGATGAAAGGTGACGAGATAAGGGGGAACAGTAACGTCAAGGCTTGACACGAGCAAATATGATTGGGCAGACGATTGCTCCGTTACCAACCAACAGCATCAGCTCATTTCTGCTTTTGGCGACCTGCGTTGTGGCGCAATTCACTGGTTCTTGTGTCATCTCACCTGCCGCAGCCTTGTTTTGGTCACACACCAGCATTAATCTCCCAGCCACCCGCCCGCAGCAATTGCAACCATCACTCGAGTGAATATTTTCCCCGTGTTTCAAACGTGATGTAAAAAGGTCTGGTAGGTGTTGCTATCACCTTGACGAATGCTGTTTCAGAGGATTATCAACCGCCACCATGCATGCGTTCACTAACCTTGTGGGGACGAAACAGATAGGATTTTGTCCCCACCCCTATCAGATCAGGTTCGAGATTAGTTCTTTCGTTTAAAATAGTATAAAAGTCCTTTTGCGTCGAAAGGGGGTGTTGTGCATGCAGTTGGCTCCCATAGTGCCGACTTACATTGCCGATTCTGGCCGCTCAAGGTGCCGCATAAACGCGGGGAGACCTCAATTAGGTACTTCGGTGGGGCAAGGATGCAGGCCCAGCTGAACTGGCTCAGTTGAATTGGCTCAGTTGAACTGGCTCAGCTGAACTGGCCCAATTGAACTGGCGCAGTTGAACTGGCCCAACCGAACTGGACCACGGAAATAATAGCTTGCTTCACGATAATTAGGGCACACTTCGTCTATAGAGATAAATATAACTAGAACACATATAGTGAGGGGCATAAGTTAGGCAAAAGGGGCTTGGGTCGCATAAAAAAGAGGCCGGGAGGCCACTACCTTCAACGTTCACTGACCCAACTGCATTATCGCGACTATTCCCCCTGACACTCGAGATATTAGACAAATATTAAACAAAGAGATTTGTTATGGTCTGATTTAAACGGTATCTCCTAATTCAAAGACAATGAACTTGAGTTTTATTTTTCGATCTATCTCTCACGAGAACATACGTCAAGATTGTAGGAGCTCAGTGACTATCCAAGAAGAATGGTCTCCCATTGGGGACTCATCTTTGTCCATGCCCCAGGATTCACTACCCCAAGGGCCAAGCGACGATATACCCCTTCATGTCTCCTAAGAATGATGACAATCAACCCCCAAGGCTCACTCCCTCTTTCTTCGTTAGAGATGCAGGTACCGGCAACGGCAACTCGGTGTTTATCACCACTCGTCAATGTCCGGAGACCTAATTTACGACAGTTGGCAAAGACTTGGCCAACTATAACAATGCCGTCGGGGACGAGATTGAAGTTCGTATACAGTACATCATCAAGTACATTTCCGATCCCTCTATAGCTGCTATTCACCACGGTAGTCCAACACTTGAAGCGTAGCCCCAGCTGTATTGAATGCCAACTTGCCGGGAAATGTCCTGTGCAACGAGCCATCCCCATCTCGAATCTCGGCATGCTTCATAGCTACTTCAGCAGGGTAAGGTACTCCAGTGATTTTTCAACCCAATCCTGATTTGGGTGTACGTGATGGTTGCGCATCCACCCGGTATTAGATTCAAATATTGCGTAGAAACAGTTGAGGTAAAAGTCATTTTCGTCCACATACAAGTGTCGTCGGGACAAGATTTTCTCTTGATATGTCCAGCCTCGATGATTCCACTTCGAAGCAGAGATATGACTATGTATTGAGGGCGGAAAAGCATACGAGCATTTTCCATCAATGAAAAGGCTCCATCGCTTGAATTGCTCTTTTGTATCTCGAGGGCGAGAAGACACCCCTGGCAGCCCCTCAATCGAGCATCCCCCAAGGGAGACTATTGTCAGCGTAGCCATGTGGTATATGGAATCCATTGCGTTAATTTGACTGTGCTCATGGTTGCCGTCATCCTGTATATTGTACAGCTGGTCTACCCACAGATACTGGTAGCTGAGATCAGCGCAGAGAGTAATAGCATCCAGGATGACCTCTGGAATAGAGTGTTTACGTAATGAGTCCTTCTGCTCCAATTCTGCGAGATTTGTTGTATCGAGTTGAAAAACTTTAATATGTTTCCAACGGCGCCCTCCAGACGTAACTGAGGGCGAGATACTCGAATGGTTCTTCTGGAGCTGATTGAACGCACCAATTCCTTGTATTAATGACTTGGAGAAACTGAGGGATTCTCGCAGCCCAAAGAAGCTCGTTTCAATCGCTGCCAAGATGTTCTCGACAATTTTCAATGAACTGCTTGACAATGCCATGTTTGAGCCGACTACAGTCCCATCTCGTGATGCCTTCCAATTCATAGCGACCGCGAGCGTAGTGGAACTTTAATCCAACCAGCAATGTCTTGAAGAGCATCCCTGGTGTTCCTGAGGCCTGGAGTTTAGCACAAACTAGCAATATCAATCTCACTGACTGCTTGTTTCCATTCTTCTCCATTGCGAAGTCCTCAAGTCCTCGCTGTGATAGCCTCTCGGTGGTCACACAAAGGCCCTGTGAGAACACGGAAAGGCCGCCACAGGCCAACCTCAATGCCTGATTCAGGGCTAATGGAGGTCCGAATCGCTTCATCAATCCTACAACACAGCATGCAGGCCATGGAAGACGAATACTGATCCAAGGGCCGATAGTTTAGGCTTTCAAGGTCTTGATCGTAGTCCCCCATGCTCGTGGACTGATCACTGCCATACTCTGCGCCGAATTCATAGCCGAAGCGTTTGGGGTCAATATGCGGATATCGGGGATCCAGACATTCCATCACATGAGTCAGATCATCCTAACCCTTGCAGCTGTCGCAGAGCCATGGGTTAAGTGGGAGATCTTTCTCTCGTTGGTAGGGTGTGCAGCCATGTTCGATGCTACTAAGTTGTTTGATGTCCTTCGTTTGAAGCATGATGATCCCAGAGCTTTATGGAGGAACTAGCAAACGGACAAGGATCTAATTGACAACGCAAGACAGCCCTTTTGTCAAGCTTATATACCAATAATAAGGGAGGGGGGCTATCATTTGAATATCAGGCAGCAACCGCTAAGCCACGCATGCAATATTGTGCCCAACATCGCCAGGTCCAATCACAATACGAAGAATTATGCAGACAACTTGGCAACAAATCGGGTGTATGACCGTTTAGAAACACAAAGCTCGATGGGCACATGTGGCATCGCTAAAAGAAGAATGCAGGAAACAATATCGTGAGAATATTGCTCGGCCTAGCCTTTCAAAGTTATTAAGCCAAATGTTTGGCCTGCTGGCCAATGGAGGACAGCCCTAATGCCGGCAGTATGTACAGCGAATGGAAGAGATATATTATCGCTGTGATTTCACATTTGTGGTGCTGGGCGACAATGAATTTGGGCGCTCGAATATTATACTGTTTATCTTGATTCTGCGACTGTTATTATGAAAATATAGCGAAGGTGCTATGGTAAACAGACTCTACAGTGGTGAGACATCCCAGATGCCGCCCATTTATTGCGCATGCAGTCACAAATGTATCACCCAACTAACACCATGACATCGGTTGGAACAGCTTTAGGATTGAAAGGGTAAAAGAAGCTATTCAAGTGTGAAGCCCTTCGTCATGCTGCGCTTGATGCCAGTTTTTGCCCCAAAAAACTGCTTTGAAAATGGATTTTGTCAGTTAACCCGTTCGTTAAGGCTGCGCCGGATTTTCTGAGATAATCGCACTATAAGTCAGATGTCAGTCGTATATTATCATCGTAGAGATTAACTAAATGATTTCTGAGATAATCGCACTATAAGTCAGATGTCAGTCGTATATTATCATCGTAGAGATTAACTAAATGACACATAAAACTACTCCCCGCTGCAAGCAATAGCCTCGGAGACTCGGCGAAACATGTTACGCAGGCCCTATCACGCCGTTGCAGTGATCCAGCGGCAGGGAAACACTCGAAGTCTCTCTATACGACACTGGGCTTCTGCATCACTCCTCATCGCAGGAGAGTCAAGTTTTGTACTCAATAGAGTTGGGCTGGTTTGCTGGTATCAGGCTGGCCATACAGGATAATTTCCCGCCTTTCGAGCAGAAGTACTTTGAATGTTGTGACTTTAGTGGTTTATTGGTTTTACAATTACATTTTTATCATTGCTTTGTCTAGGGATGTGCATCAGTACTCTACAACGACTCCATCTATCTCAGTCTATTTCGAAGTCATCTTGATACGGCTAGCAGAAGAGTCATCCCAGGGGTTTTCAACCTCGAATCTCTGGATCAGTTCCTGGTGCACCTCGCTTCTTGGGGTGATCTTGAACTGGAAGTCTGAAGGCGTGTTGGTCGTGCCAGCAGATGGCTTCACGTGGTCCACGCTGATCTTCTTGCCATCCTTGTCAAGGGCGTGCGAGATGTTATAGGTAGCCAGCAAACTGGCGATGTTGACCCAGACAGTGGATTCTGCCAAGAGTCTACCAGGGCAGATTCTGCGCCCGTAGCCAAAGGCCTCGGGCGACGGGTCAGGCTCGTTGCGAGGCTCGAGGAAGCGGTCAGGGTCAAAGGCCTCGGGGTCAGCGTAAGTCTCAGGGTCGTGCATGAGGGACCAGATGTTGGCGATGAGGAACGATCCCTTGGGGATGAACATGCCCTCGTACTCAAACGCTTCGGTGGCCACATGGGGAATACCAAGGGGCAAAACAGCCCACCAACGTAGAGCTTCGAGGAACACGGCCTGGACATACGGGAGCTTCTCACGATCCTCGAATGACGGCAGCCGGTGCGTTCCGATGACGCGATCGATCTCTTCCTGGGCCTTGCGCTGAACTTCAGGGAACCTGATCATGGCCAGGGTGAAGCCAGCCAGGGTGAGCGCTTGGGTGTCGACTCCGGCCGCGTACAGACTGCCTGCAGACCAAACGATATCACGCTCGACCTCAGGGCTCAGGGTGACAGGCCCGGCGCCCTTCTCATCACCATCAGGGTTCTGCAGCAGCTTGGAAATGTAACACTCCTGGTAGTTCTTGTTCGAGGTCATCTCACTCTGGACGAATCGAAAAGGGGTATGGACAATTGTGCGGAGGCACTCGCTCCACTCCTTTCCCTTTGCCTTGAAGGAAGCCCCGGGGAAGCCATCCGGGAGATAACGAAGGGCAGGGAAGAGATCCACAGCCCAAGACATGGGCGTCACGGCCAGGATGAATTGTTGCATGACTCGCTCGTTGAGGCTGACCAATGGGTCGGCCTTGTGTGGCTCAATTGTGTACCCGTATGCCAGTTTCAGGATAGTTGCCCCCACAGCTCTAGTTGAAGACAGGGTCGCTTAGCCGTCGCGCCATCGACAAGGAGGAGGGGAAACAGATGGGGGGGTTGTTCAGCAGCAGGGAGATGGATGTGTACATACGTCTTGTAGTGTTCGAGCAGCTTAGCAGAGTCATCACGAACTCGGAGGAGCATTCGTCGAGCCTCGAGCTCTTGGATGTTCTGATAGCGAGCGGCCTTGGACTTGGTGCCCAGCTCCTGGTGGAGCAGCTTGCGGTAGTGGCGGAAGGTTTTGTCGTACTTGTGGCCGACCACAGTGTTCTCATATCCACAAATCTCACTCACAAAGGTCGCGGCGGGGCGATCGGAGGTTTTCATCGAGGTTTTCTCGAGCAGATCGCGGGCCTCCCTTCGGCCGTGGATGAGGACAAAGCTCTGGCCGAAGACGGTCACGGAGCTGACGGGCCCATAGAGAGCCTTGTGCTTGTGCCAGAAGAGAAACTCGGGTTCACCTGGGGGTGGCATGTCCTTGACATTGCCCATCAGCGCGGCTGGCTTGGGGCCTGGTGGAAGCTTGCCCTTGGGCTTCTGGCTTGCAGACAGCCAGACGAAGCTGCCCACCAGCAGGGCCACAACAGCCAATGCAGGAAGAAGATTCGACATAATTTCGTGAGAGCCAGATACGGTTCGAGATTTGAAGATCTCCGAAAAATAAATGAAGGGACACTGAAGGGGGCGGGCCGACGGCTGTGGCCCAGGTATTCATATATAGGCGGACCACTCCGTAATTGCTGCCCACACATTGAACTGAACAATCCCCCTGGACTATCACGAGCTAGCTCCTGCCCGCCTGCGTTAGTGTCAGCATAAGCAGAGCTGAAGCAACGAAGAGGACGGCATAATAGCGCATTGGCACCTGCAACGAAGGACCAACGACGCATTGAGCTAGCTGGGGCCTTTTAGCGGCGTGCAAATAGTTTAGTTGCCAAGAAAGGAATGCCAATTCTCCTAGTCCAGACACACGTTTTAGGGAGCTCCGTTGTGGGTGGCTCGAAATAGCTCGCCATTACGAATTGACCGTTCCTTATTAGCCATCGTCCGAGCCTGACCGTCCGGCATGTCCATGCAGGATGCTACGCTGTTGGTGAGGGCATCTTAAGATAAGCTTTAAGACCCACGGACCTGGCAGCTTCTCGGTGGCATAATGGAACGATGGAAGATCGTACATAAAGGAGAGGTCATCTTTGCCGTTACATTGCCCCATTGCGCTTGGGCAAAACAGGAAAGTTACACGAAAACCCCCCGAATGCCCATGTGCGTCTTCGCGGCATTGAAATTGATTGACAGGTGTCAGGAACCGAGGCCCCGACATTGATTGACAGAAGCGTGCTGAGGCTTCCTATACAGGCAGAGCACCAAGACCAAGTAGGAAATAGGTAGATGGCCATCACGATGAATTTATTGATCAGGGTTCCTCTTTGAGCCGTCATTACAATTCCACCATTGGATCATCCTGAGTAGCGTCAGTCTGGCGATCATTCAGGATCGCCCACATTTCGCAGTTCATTCCTTCACTAGCATCCATCACAGCTTACAACCAGCGTTGCTTCTGAATCAACCACCATGTTGGTATCTGCCGAGCTGAGCCTGGCTTCTTCACCAGTTCGGGATATCTAAGATTTGACAGAGGTGACTACAATCGAGATTTCGTAAATCCATCCAAGTGCCCTCCCACTTCCTGAACTTCATCATCACGGCAAGTACTCAGAATATCAATTGTATCTAATCATCTGACGGAAAATATTGATGTGGAAAATTCCTTCATAAGGCATGTGAGAGCGAATTTTTCAAGTCTAATCTAAAGTTGAAGAAACATGCGTTGTGTATACTGTGTCAGGAGTTCTGGATCATGCAGCAACGTAGCAATCCTTCCCAAGCTGCATGGCAATCTACTTGAACAACTTCATTGGTCGGCATTGGTCTGCCACACGCCAAAAGCCCCGAGAGTTTGGGAAGACAGACCAGGGCTCTCTGCAGGACATTTCCGAATCAAGTTTAACCTTCCACGTGGTTCATGTCACCATAAACTGTGCCGTGCAGCGATTTCTTGGAGACTTGGCAAAAACTTGTTCCATTGATGTGACGTATCCGGTTGATTTTGCTGTTTCTTTTTAAAAGAAAATAGAATATTAGATTTTCAGGGGAAGCAATTGCTTTCATCCCCAACGATAGACGAGTGAGCATAATGCAGGATATATATAAACATACAGGCAGAATTAGGGATGGAAGAGCTTGATTATTTACTCATCACTAGGTTAATCGTTGATCTCATATCGACATTTATAGTCTGACTTGGTCTTGTCGCCAATTGCTCGTTCATGAAGAAAAAATCAAACGAGGTCTATGGAGCCTCGCCATTACAATATATATATATATACTTGAAAAGAAATTATCTACTCCCCCTGTTGGAAAAGCGCCAAAATAGCATCATTATCATTTACCTTTGCCACGTCCAGGCAAGTTTGACTCCGTCGATTTTCCAGCCCCGCGTCCAGTCCCTGCTCGACCAACCAAAGAAACCTGTCAACCATGATCGTTCCAGCATCGTTCTTTTGTAAACCGCTGCTCGTGGCCGCCACGTAATGCAGAAGGGTGTTTCCCTCGTCGTCAACGTGGAACACGTCAGCGACATCACTCCCACTAATCCATAAGTCCAAGGACTCGTTTTGTTTCACGATATCGTAGTTGATATCGTGTTTGTGACTGGAAGCTTCTCCTAGGTCACGGAAATAGGCGAATATGGGTGTCTCACCCCGGTTGTTTTTCGCGTTTATAGATAACCCCAACTCAACGAGCCCACGGAAGAGATCGTGCAGCGCCGCGACCTCATCAGAGTCCCAACCGAAGCCTGCTAGACGGGCACCGAGAAAGTGCAGTGCAGTATTGCCGTCTCGGTCCGTGACATTGGGGTCCGCCCCTGCCTCCAGAAGCTTTGCAACTGCTTCCACGTCAGAAGGAATTGCCCGCTTTGAGGCAACTCTCTGCAGAGCATAGAGCATGGGTGTCGCGCCATCATTGTCGACCTGGTGGACAAGCTCTGGTGCGAGCGATAATAGGAGACCCAGAGACTGGGACCCGTTTCTGGATTCCGACTGGAGGAGGTGATGCAGCGCATTCTTGTTGTCCTTGTCTTGCACAGTGACGATGGCACCCTTATCCACGAGGAACTGCGCAAAAGATGGCTTCTCGGTCTTCTTCTCGAATTCCGGCCCGTTGTACCTCCCCTGGAATGCAGTGTCAAAATCGTCGATAGCTGAGTCGGGGCCTATTATGCTGCGGCACGCTGCGAGCAACAAGGTCCGGCCCTGGGCATCTTTGTAATTCACGTCAAGATCTGGCAGCTGGAGTATCGGCTCCACCAAGCCTGCATGCTCAAGAATATCGTGCAGGACAGTAAACTCCTGCGGCGGTTCGCAGCTGCCTTGAGGAGGCTGCCTCATAAACTTCGCATAAGGGCTGGCTCCACGTTTGAGGAGGGCAGATAGGACAGGTAGATGGCGGTCATAGATCTCAGCCTTCGAAAGATCTGTCCTGTTGTAGACTGTGAGGCTCATGGGGTGGTAAAGAGCTGCTAGATATAGAAGATACAGCTCTTCCCTGTTGACGGCGTATTTTTCGGTATACCGGCGTTCAAACTTCAGCTTGGCATCTTTCTGCGTCAGCCGGGCGTTCAGATCAACCTTAGCACCCAGGACATCCAGTATGGCTGCATCCCCGTTCCAATGTACCGCTTGGCTCTCCATGGCGTAGAACGCTGACTGGATGCTAGCCTGTGCTCCGCAAGACAGGAGAAACTTGGTCCTGGCCAAGCATTCAGTGTTGAAGTCAATGCAGTTCTTGCCGAGCCTCGTCCGTGCATGGATATCTGCGCCGTATCCAAGGAACATACGCGCCGTGTTTTCCGAGGTTGTGCACATGAGCGGCGTACGATCGTAGTGATCCCTGATATTAACATCTGCTCCGTGGTCAACAAGATATTGGATAGCCTCTGATGCAGCCCAAGAGTCTTGACGAGCGAGAACATGGAGTGCCGACTCGTGCCTAACAATCCTATTGTTATCAACTTCCAATCCCCGAATATTGACATCGGCACCCAGATGCTCAACAAGCAAGCGTATCATTGGAAGGTTCCACTGCTTTCGGCGGCAAGCTGTGAGAAGAAGCGGCTCGAGCGTCTTCGTCATGTACAGGGCACCTCTGAAACGAGGGGGTGGCTGCATCATGTCTTGCTGATGCCTCTGCTCCAGTTCCTTCAGGCTCTCTCGGGTCAGGAGTTCGCGGACGATGGACTCAAGCCCCAGTAAGACCAAGTGTGAGATGGATGCCTCTCCGTAGTACCCTGAGAGGAAAGACTCCTCCTCCTCCGTAGCTGTTTGGAGAATGAGACCCCACTGGTGGTCTTTTGCTAGATCATAGACAGTGATGTCCGGTTGAGGCTCGGACTTGAAGCGTGGTTGGAATGGAGTAGCCATGTCCGGCGGGGCTTCGAAGAATGCTTCTCGCGTACTCGCCCGACGATAGAGAGCCGCAAGGACTCCGTAATCAACACTCTCCATGTTTTCAACACAAGACTCGGGGAATTCCGACATCATCAGGCTCATTATGGACGTCACCCCTGATTGCCCTTGGTTGACACAGCTCTGAAGTTGTATTAGACACTCAGTCGTGTAGTCGTTCCCTTGACCCTCCTGGATAGCGATTTCAAGAACAGACTCCCCTTGCGAATCTACCATTTGAGCTCCGTAGTAGCAAAGTAGATCCAAGACACCTTCGAGACATGTGCAAGTCTCCATTGGTGGCTCTTCATCGAAGTCCGGCCTCCATTGATCATTGAGTTTGATACCAAGCGCTTTGAAGTCCATCTCTCGAGAGGAAGAGTTTCGGTGCTGGTTTCGAATGGCCCGGCTGGTCCAAAGCTTCTCTTCTTCCTCATGCTTGGCCAGGTAAATCAAAGGATAAGGAACTTGCAGCAAATCATGGCATTGATCGAAGTAAAGGTTAGGATCAGCGCCTGCTTCCAAGAGAAGAGACACTGTTTCCGGAACACCGGACCGACAGGCAAGATGCAAAGCTGAAGGAAGCTGCTCACGCACGTAGTTCAAGTGAGACAATAGGCCTCTGTTGCCGCTCTGGGCCCTAATTGCCTGTATTAGCCGGCCAACAATGTTGGGTTGACGGAATCGGGCGGCTACATGGAGAGGCGTAACTCCTTCGTAGGTCGGTTCCGTGGGACTGGCACCTGCGGCCAGCAATGCTGCTACGTGCTTCTCGTTTGATCTTGCAGCAATGTGTAGTGGCCTGATACCTTCGTTGTCTTTGGCATCAATATCCGGGTAGGTAGAGAGGTCGTCCAGAACTGAATCTGGGGTTGCTGTTACAATATGTATGTGCGATTGTCCAAGGTTGTTGACATATCCTGGGTCAGAAAGTGCCCAGTCATAAGGGTTTCCTTCATGGTCGCGAACTTTTGGATTAACCCCTCGTTCCAAAAGTTCCTCAACCAGACCAGGGAATGTTCTCTTTGGAAGATGGAACAACACGTTTCTCCCACGGTAGTCAACCGCATTAGGCTGTGCGCCTAGTTCAAACAACGTCCGGACCAAATCTAGAAGACCTCCGATATCCCAAGCATTCGAAACCAATTTAAAGAGAGGAGTCTCTCCCGCATTATCTCGAACATTTGGATCAACTCCCCTGGACACGAGAACCGACAATAGACTCTGACAGATTGTGCTTTCTTTCTTATTGTACCTTTGAATAACCATGTGCAAGGCTGTTTCGCCTTTATGATTCTTCAGATTTGGCGGAACACCCATCTCAAGCAGGGTGCTGACAATTATCTCGGCAGACTCATTCTCCTTGAAGGAGTCACCCAGGTATAAATGCAGTGCTCCCTGGCCTTTCATGTCCGTGTGGGACATATTGGCACCCAACTCGGCGTATTTCTGTATAATCTCGGGCGTCAACCAGGACTTCACGGCGGCAAAGAGGAGAGGCGATCTTCTGTTCTCGGTCTCAACTTGGTTTATATCCACCTGGCCTTCCTCCACAAGAAGCTGCAGAACGTGGGGGTCCGAGCATCCGTGAAGTATAGTTTCGCCATTTTTCTGCTGGATTTTCGCGTTTGCTCCAGCTTTCAGCAGTGGTTCGACCATCATGGGCATGTTTTGGACAGCGTAGCGGAGTGCGGTGGCACCGGTACGGTCTCTGGCATTGACATCGAGAGACTTGCGCGACATCAACGACATCACCTCATTGAGTGTCTGGGCGCTGAAGACCGGGCTCTCCTTCCAGGCATAATATCGTTCACCGTAGGCACCGCAGAGAGCATGAAGGGCATTATGGGCCGTGCTTATGCGCGAGAAGCGTTTGTTTTCCTCCGGCTCTTCTTCTTCATCTCTGTCTTCATCCTCCGTTACCCAGCCCTCGAACTCGTCTATGGTCGGGATACATTGAATGGACGGATCGGCCCCTGCCTTGAGCAAGGCGATGATCGTATTAATGTCTCCGTGGCCAATGTCTGTGCGCTTAGCAGCATGAAATATTGCTGTTTCGCACCGAATTTTGGCATTGACATCAACAAGAGGGTGCTTGAGGACATCCTCAACAATGCCGCTGTGTCCGCCCTGAGCCGCCCATACCAGCGCCCTGTTGATAATGATCTTCTGGTTGAGATAAGGGAGAAATGCTCTGGCAGCTTCTCTATGGCCGTATAATGTGGCGTACATGAGCGGCGTGTGCCCTTTTGTTCCTGTACCTATGCAGTCGTCGTGGGGATCCTGCATTGTCTTGCGTGTGAAGGGGTGCACACCAGCCCTGAGGAGCAGATCTACCACCTTTCCGTGGTTTCTTAATGCAGCAAGGTGAAGCGGTTTGACTCCATTCTTCCGAGAAGGGCCGTCGGGGTCTGCTCCGTTTGACAGCAGCACTTTGATGACGCTCGAATGCCCGTTGCCAGCTGCATATAGCATTGGCGTTTCATCTGCCTCATCCAGTGTTTCTACATTCACGTTTCCTCTCTCCAGAATGCGAGAGACATATTGGCTTAGCCCATAGAAGGATGCCATGTGGATCGGCTCCCATCCGTCTCTCTTCCTCTCTGCTAGCATCGCCAAGGCTGTCGTGTTCTTTTTGCTTGAGAGGAGCTCGTCCAGAGCACATAGTAGCTCCTCGGTGAGTGGAATAGAATCATCGGCCTTCCTGGCGTGGAAGTGCCAGTACTGAAGACAGTATCCTAGGAACGGATGCTGGGACTTGAGCTCAGTTCTGATCCGGGTGTCACCCTCCGGCTCCGGTACTTCCTTTGCGATGTAGCGATTATCTATCGGTTCGATCTCTCCCACAACATCGAGGCACCCTGACCCGAGTAGGTACGAGATGCAGACCTGAGCTAGACGGGCGTGCGTTGCGCCCATATCCAGTACTGGATAGGTCTGGTTCTGGATTGGCCCCAATGACTGTCGACGAGTAGATCCTTTCAGAAACTCAGTCAACGAATGGTGAATCACGCAGACTGTTTCATCAGGCAGGATTTCCAACAATGGGCCACAGGAATTCCTTACAAGCTCCTTCTTTGCTTTCAGGTCGCTGGACAGGTCTGTGTTATGGGTCTTGTTTATCATCTCTGCAATTTCCAGCAGCCTGAGAGGGCGAGAAGCATGCGTCACCCAGGAAAGAATGAGAATCTGGAGGTACCAGAGCACCTCGGACTGCTGAATGTGCTGCTGGAGCAAATCGGTGTACAACACATTCAAATCGGCTGGCAGATTATCGGTGACCTGTTGAATATCCACTCCGTCTTTGAGGAAGGCGTCCATTGCCAGCTTCGCATAGAGGAAGAGCCCGTTTGCCTTTCCAGGCACGGCTCTCTTGATGACTTCATGCTGTGATTCCGGGATTCCAGACTCCTGTAGCTGATGTTGCACATATGTCGCAATGTCCTCCTCGATGACTTCCTCCTGCAGTCGAATATCCAGCATAGGTATTTGGCGTATCGGGAACTCAATCCGCGTTATTGGGCGACTGGTCGCAACCACCTTGATATTAGCCGGTCGCCAACGCCCCAACTCGCAGAGCGCCCTGAGAAACTCATCGTTACCGCTATCCATCTCATCAAGCGCATCGACAACGCAGTACGCCTTCGGTAGGTCTGCCAGCGACAGCTTGAGATGCCTCCAGAGATCACTCATGGACACACTGCTCAAATCCCGCCTCTTCTCAACGTACTCCTTCAATCGCAGCTGCAGCGGCTCGCTATAGCTCAGAATCTGGTCCAACCAGTCGCGAAGCAGAGCATCCGGGGTGTGGTTCGCGTCGATGATCTGGCGGAAGAAGAAGTACAGGACCGGCACCCCCTCCTGCGAGAGCCGATCGATCAGACTACCGGCGATAACTGATTTCCCAGACCCCGGGATCCCCTTGATCAGGAGCATCCCGTGATCGCTGCCTCCATGCCATTCGGAATACGCCTCGGACTCCCACAGCCAATCCCCCGTGCCAGGAACATGCGACGCTCTGTGCTTGCTGCATTCGCCGTTGCTGGCGTTATACTCGGTTGGCTGGAGCCAGTTGCGGATGTACTGTTCGGTCTCCAGGGGCAGAGTAGTGTCAAAGCTGCTCGCGTCAAAACTTCCAAAGTCGTCGTGATCCACCACTACCATACTATCCTCATCCCAAGGTAACTCTTCCGGTGCGGCCATGGTTGTATCGTCTCCACCTGGCTAGATGCCAGGGTTAAAAAAAATAAGATTAAAAGGGGGTAAAGAAGAAGAGAAGAACAAAGGAAAAAAGAATAGGATAAAGAAAAGAAGAAAATCAGGAAAAGAAGACTGGGTGGGCGCACAACCGAGTCATATGTGCCCAGTCACTAAAGTCCCAAATATGCTGTTGTGTACATCATTCAGCTTCGTTGGTCAGCTTATGCAGGCTGACCACTAGAACATCCCTTTGATCGCGGAGAGTTGGCCCAGTGGGAAGAACATTTCGAGTACGACAGGGTTCGCTGTTAAGGGTTACATTGGGAGACCTATTTCAGCGCCCTTTAGATGAATTCGGTACCCATCTCATTTACTAATATCTTTAAATAAGCAACTACAAGGATTCGATTCTATTTTTGTCCCGGACCACGACAGAAGTGGATTAGCTAAACGGTAAGCCGCCGTTCACAGTCATCAGGCTGCCCAATCATCTCAAGAGAAACGCAGCTGCTTTGTGGAATGGGTTGATCCCAAATCCTCTGACCGGTTAACCGACTCTCCATCCACATGGCTAATGATGTCAAGGGCTGGAGAACGGCATGCAAAGTCTAGTCAATGCTCATGAACCTTGGCTTGGCCCAATGACCCGATTGGACGCAGTGTATTTTGGGGATATTTTTGTCCAAGGGTAGCACTGACATGCATCTCAACCTATGAGAGACCCGCAGTTGCTAGCCAGCACTTCCAATTCAAGTGAAATGAGGCGAGCCCGGGCAGTTTCCCTAGCCCTGCTCAGAGCCAGCTGAACGAGCCATAGGCGAGGGTCTGTAATATCAAGGTGTTGTTTAACCGCCTACACTTCCAACCCCACGAGAACAACATAGCGCCATTTCAATGTAATTCAAGATGCGAAATCATATACCTCGTCCTGTGCCATGTTTCACGTTGATATACAATTCACCAGGGTGTCTGCGACGCCATAGGGCTGAGTTTCAGAACATGAAGATAGCCGAGCAGGCGCAGGGGCTATTACCCACAAACTCGGTAACCTCAAACAGCGTGGTTTTGGAAGAAAGGATCGACAAGACCATCAATCAAGTCTAGTCACGGGTTCTTACCCAGTGAAATCACTCGATCGGTTCTACAAGAAGGGCATTTGAGAGGCATGGGCGCTATGAGGTGTCAGCGCTGAACTACTTTGTTGGGGGGGCCATCGCTCTCCGATTATCTCAACGAGGCGGGCTGTCAACGCTGACCGAGTGGCAGAGCTTAATTTACGGGGATAATATGCAAAGCAGGAGCCCTGTCTAAGCGATAACTGATGATAAAAGACGGAATGATTAAGGATTACTCAAGAGCCTAGCTGAATCGGCAATCCCCTTGACCTTTGTGTCCGAATGCCGCCTACGTTGGCCGAAGATCGATATTCTACATTCTTAAATACTTAGACTTATATGACGAGATCCGAAGCCTGATTTTATGCTTTTGCAATATAGTCCCGAGGAGGCGACAAAGAATAGGTCAGCAGAGGCTTGGCAAAATGTTCGAGTAAGATTCTTATTCATGCCGGGATCTGGTTATTTTAGGGAATTCTAGCTGAAACTTGTTCCAACAGCTTCGAGGATCTACTGTAAGAGGGATAGGGTATGTATGGTGAGATCAGGCATGCTTCACCAAAACCGACTGACATAAACGGCGTTTGAGTGAGCGGATGATATGATGAGAGGAGTCGGCCATGACGAGGTTGTTAGAGTAGATTTTCAGACCGCATCTGGGCAGCAACCAAAAAGAAGAAGGTATTGAAGATGAGAATTTTACCTTTCGTATTCATTGTTTTAAGTTGTCGGGTTCTGGCATCTTCCATTGCTGTTTAACTTTCTACTCAAACTCTCTCCCGAAGGACGACACATATACTCCTTTGACTGGAGAGGCTTCAGACTCTTATGAGGTTGGAAAAGCTGATGCCGAGGAAAAGAAGACTTGTCGGCTTATCAAGACACTAAACAGGATAATGTCCGACTATTCAAGAGAGGAGAATTGTGTAGCTGAGTTAAAAAGTCTCAGTGTCCTTCGCCGCTCTTGTACACTGTCATATCTCGGCAGCAACATACTGAAAATTAAGGGAAGTCATCTCACTTCTTTCGCCATAAAAAAACACTTTTACAGAAGAAGGAAAGAAATACCGTTGAGTTTGGAGAATTTCATGCAGTTCTTCAGTTGAGACACACTTATACTAAGAAGCGAGATATGTTGGGTATGCAAAGGCAGTCCCGGTTAATCGGGTTGATCAGACTTGATCAGACTACACTGTTGGAAGACCTTGGCCGACATAGAGTCTTCAGCTTTCTAGCTGCTGGACTTGGTAGAGGTCTTCAAATAGCGTAGACCAATCAAGTTTGATCAACCTGATTAATCGGGACTGCCTTTACATGGAGAGCCAACACAGTGCTCTTCCCAAGCTTCATAAACTCGGTCAAGGTGATTTTATTGCCTTTGAGAGAGTACTGGAACTCACTGGGTTGGTATTCTTGCGAGCCGAAAAGCCTCGAGCTTGGTTTGTTCAGTGTTGGTGTAAGACGAGTATAAAGCCAGGGGAAACAACGTAGATTAAATAGTAATCTGACGAGCGGCTCATCCTGAGAGCAAGTGAGTGATCGGTAGAAGGGCTTAGAAGAATTTTCCTTCCATATGACTGCTGCCTTGGGCTAGTAGAGTCTATTTTTTGCCTTTCGTATTCGTTGCGTTGAGATTTTGGTTCTGGCATCTTCCACTGATGTCGTAAACTTTAAACTCGAAGTCTCTCATCCCTCGTCTTTGAGAGGCTGCGCCGAGATTGTGTCTGCTATGGTATGCGTCGAAGGCTGCGCATATGTTAATTCAAGTGCTCTGACCAAGGGACTACTGATACTGACTGAGTTGGCATGTTGAAATGTTTGGTTTGGTGAAAGAGGAATATGAAGATGTATGTGGTAGCTAGGTGAAGAGATTGAATAAACAGTGGTCTGATGAGTGGTTATCCTGACGGCAATTGAGTCGTTGAAAGGAAGGTTTACAAAGATTCCTTTTCACATGGCTGCAGCCTTGAGCTAGCAGCGCTTATTTTATTGGCTTTCGTGTTCATTAAGATGTCGCGTCTGGAATCTTCCATTGCTATTTTTTACTTTGTACTCGAACTGTTATCCATTTAATGGGAAAAGAGAACACGTGGTCTCCTTGATGGAAATCTTGAAAGTCATGACAGAGTTGTCCAAACAGGTGTAGGGTAAGCCGCTTTGGTTGTGTCTTTTGCACAGCCAGTTGACTCGTACAGTAGAGTAGGGCTGACTGCTAAGCCTGCCTGTCTTACAGCGCGTCTCTGTGTCTCGTAGGGCTACTCCAGCTGTCAGCCTTGATCCTTCGCTGATCATCGGTAATCTACAGGTCAATCAGATCCGAATGGCACTTATCAGACACAGCCCGGTTGCAGAATCTCCATAGAGTGAAAGATATCATATTTGTGATTATTCATGTGTTTCTAGATCTTATTTACGATTGTTATCCCAGACCAAAAGCTAACAACCTGTGTTCAATATCTGCGACGGCGTCCGCTGGAGCTCCTCGCCCCAACACTCATCAGCTCACTCAGAACCATCCAGAACATCCAAGCCTTGATGTGGTCATACGCCCAGCGCTTCGTCGACTCGGGCGTGGCGTTGAAGCCAATGAGCCAGAGCCCCGCCACGACGCCGCAGACGATGGTCCTCCTCAGCAGCTCGCTGGGCCCGAACTCGGCCGCGGCGAGGAGCATGGCCTCGCAGACGACGTAGGGCCAGTAGTTGCTCGGGTGCCAGACGAAGCCCGTGGGCGCGCTCCTCTCGACGCGGCCGTTGCGGACGGTCGTGCCCGATGGGCCGGGGAGCACGATGGCGAGGGGCCGCGTGATGCTGGCGATGTGCCACTGGAAGTAGCAGGCGGCCAGCATGGCGATGCCGGCGAAGAGGCGGTCAAAGAGGGAGCTGCCGTCGAGGTTCAGCAGCCAGACGAAGGGCGTGAACGGGGTCGAGGCCGTGTAGAGGAGGGCGATCATGGGGAGGGCCACGCCCTGGCGGGTCAAGACGTTGATCCGGCCTGGGGGACCGGACCAGGTGCTGTACGACGCCGACTGTGGCTCCGATGTGTCGTCGACCTTGGCCATGTTGGAGGTTTTGTAAGTCTGATGAGTAAATAGCGAGCGGTTGTTCGACGTAAGGTTGTGCAAGCTCGTCCCAGTTAGAGATTCTGAGGCAGACAGTGAAATTTTATACTGTCTCTGGGCCGGCCGTGCCGCTCTTGGCACGGACTGTTGCCTTACAGCAGGATCCACTGCTTGAAGAAGAAAGAAATTAGCTGACCCGAAGGTACCTTGGCCAGAGGGTGAGATGGAGAATCACACACCAAAGTCCCTTGCCCCCAGCTTACGCAGGATGGGAGGCGGTGCTGGCGTAGGAGGTACTTGGGCACCGTGAGCCCTGAGTGTTGCATCGCGAATCAGTACAAGGACCAATTATTGGATATGTGGCACCATTTCCTGCATCACGCCCAAAGTTCGCGGCGTTGACCTGATCCAGCTGAATCCCATGCATATTCACTGAAGTCAGTCACGGTTAAATCCAAATAATAGGCCCTGAATCATCATATGGGTGAAAAGAGTATCGACCTCGGCATTAGACCCGTGGAGGTTGATCCAGTTTCACCTATTCCCACCGAGGCATCCCTCTCTTCTCTGCCAACCTTTCTCATCACTCTGCATAGTTTGAAACATCTAGACAATATAAAATGCTGCCAAAAACTTCTCATTATTAATCCTACACAAAGACAGAAGGTGTCATCTAAAGCCGGCCCCCAAGCGATTCAGCCACAAGCGAAAGCGTCTCTCCCACCACATTAACAATCTCAAACACCTGGATCCCTTTGCACGTCTCCGCCCACAGGTTCAGCGCAGCAATGGACAAGAGCCGTATCCGCCTCGCCGCATCCTCCCTGCCGCCCAAAGTCCCCTCCAGATGAGTCTCTTCAATCAGGCGCTCGACCATGCTCAACAGCCGCTTATCCTCTCCCCTAAGGGCTCCCAGCCCGTCACAACTCACCAGCTGATACACCTTCTCAAACCAGTGTGTAAGAAGCAGCGCGCAGGCAAAGTTGCTGATTGCATGCTGGACACTCCAGTGTCCTGTGCGACCACGCGCCACGAACGCGATCCCGACCCGGACGGGAATCCTCAGCGCGCAGATGGCCTGCAGGACCGCCTGGTCGAGGTGAGGGGCGCCCAGCGGGATGGAGTCGTGGCGCGCCTCGAATGCTTGGGCGACGACCCGGGGGTCTCGCGAGCGCAGCGCGCACTGGCTCTGCAGGCCGACGCCGAGGTGGACGTGCGCGAGGCGAAGGATGGCCGTCGAGTTGAACGCGAGGGGACCGTGGGGCGAGGAGGGATCGAGGGCGGATTCTATGGCCGAATCCCAGCATGTTTGCCATGCGCTGAAGGCGTCGTTGTAGAGTGAGATGGTGGCGGTTGGGAGGGTTGCTGATGAGCTGAGGGCCGAGGACGCGACCTGGCGTTCGAAGTAGAGCTGGATTAGCAGGGTCTGGATGAGCATGTAATTTCCGAATTCTGTTGCCGAGTCCTCTTTGGCGAGCGGCTTCCCGGAGAGCAGCCGCTTGAGGTGGTCTTGGAATGTCAGATTGGATAGGTTGTTCTTCTGCCTTAGACTACGCCACGCGTTAGATGTGGTTGCGCTGAACTCGGCCTCGGAGGATGGCAGTGGCAGCGCGATCTCGGAACTGAGGACCTGCGGAGGGACATCGAAACAGATTGTTAAGATGTTAAGCACGAAATAGGCCGAGAAGAGTGTGCGCCGCCGTTCTTCCTCGCGTGCCCAATCCCTCCATGAGTCGGTTATGCTTTGCACCGGCGGGCATTTCAGGACGTCCCGAGTGAGTTCGGCAAGTTGGCTGCTCATGGCCAAGGCGTCTTGGGCTAGTGGTCCATCGAGCCAGGACATTGTAAGGACAAGAACTAGCAAGACCTGGAGCAGTTCGACGTCTGCAGCTGCAGAGCCTGGTTGGCGTGGCGTTTCTGCCTGTGATGGTGTACTGCTGGCTACTGAGGAGCTGGTGTGAAGTTCGGCGTAACGGGGGAAACTCCGAAGAAGGTGTAATGTCGATTTGCGACGGCGCTCCTCGAGCTCTTTCATGATGATGGACTTTGCTAGAAAGTACATGGAATACCCGTGTGTATGTTCAAACCCGTAGAATGACCCCGTAGCAGCAAGAGTCAACAGCAACATGGGTGTCCGGAACTCCAAGCACGTTGTCGGAAGATGGATGAAAGGCAGATGAGGGTGGAAACTACGGATCCAGCTAGATACATATCTCGATAGAGTGTGTCGACCTGGAAGAGAGAAAGGTTCGGGCAACACGTACATGTGTTTTGCGACTTCCGCGGACAGCTTCTCATAAGCGACAGCAGATACGGCCCATGGGTTCGTTGGCGCGATGTCGTCGATGGTATCCAGTGACCCAGCCATTGTGTCTCGATCACCTTGCAGGCGGGTGGCTGTATCATCTGGTTGCCTCGTAGTCTGTGATTGACTCGCAATATGCCGGTTCAAGCTCACTATCGAATCATGTGGGATGGCATCTGCTAATCCAGGACCGCCAGCTGGATCTAGAGGAATATCGGCATATGTGGGTGATGCATTCTCACTGACGCTTCCTTGATAGTCCATTGGAGTGAAAACACCCATGAGATAATTGTTGATCATATCTGTTTCGTTAAATGGGAAGTCCATGTCAAACGAATGGAGCGGCACAAAATCAGCGCTTGGTTCTATGTGCAGTTCTTCGCTTGGCTCATTGGGAGCCATAAGATGTGATGCTTGGGGAATGAAGCCAGAGCTATCCCCGGGGCCGTCCATAATGGGATCACGTATGGAAAACTTCCCCATGAGCTGTTGCTGAGAGTACTCGGTGGCATTCTTGCTTGAGATTCTTCGTCTAGTTTCTGCACCTGGTGCCTGGCTAGGTATGCCACCAAAGTCAGGGCTTTGGAAAGGGAGCGAGGCTTCCGGCAGGGAGTCATCAAAGAGGGAAGTTTGGTCCTGTTCATTGGTCGGCAAAGATGGATGAACAATGATAGTGTCAATTGAGGAAGGCTGGCGGCTGGAATCTCCCTCCTGGCGCGCATGCGAACACTGGGCGAGCTGCCGATGATGCTTGAGTAGGTCTCTGGGGAGGATCAGTAAACAACTGCGGAACTGCTATTCCGGGTGAGATGCGATGACATACTGTCTGGAGAACTTCCGGCCACATGGACATGCAAATGGTCGCTCGCGGGTATCTGAAAGTAGATCTCTCAGTATCAGATCGCGAAGTAGACGACAGGCCTTGACTCACGGGTTCGGATATGACGCTCCAGATGTTCCTGCCGCTTGAACTCCTTGCCGCAGAACCTGCATGGATCTACACGGAGCCGAGGTCGGCCTTTCATGGTGAATAGTTAGCAGGGGAGGACGCCCAGGTGCGTAAGCGCAAGAGACAGACGCCGCATGGAAGACAGACAGAGGGGCAGATGCAGTTCCGATGGTAATTCTGTGGCGACGATTGCTGGGAACACCGAATGAAACGATTCCACAGATAAGAAGTGTGGGGTTTCTATGGCAGATGGAGATGGGATGATGGTCTGGACCCGGAAGACTGGAGACTGACCGGCACAAGAAGAGCCTCACGTGACACCCGTCACACGACGTTGATACGCTGTTTACCGAACATGAACTAGTTGGCATCATCTTCAAAATCCGTGACAATTTGATAAGAGTCTTGCCGCAATTTCCCGGATTAATCGACTCTCTGGATATATGAACAGACATGGTAAACTAAAAATTTGATTGATATTATTTCACTCCTCCCTCCTGGCCTTGACAATTACTGCCCCCGGACTTACGATGCTTCCAGGTGGCTGGCTGATTTTCACTACGGTAGCACCAACCTGGTCATCACTAGCGACTATCTTGATTTCCATCTTCATAGCCTCCAAAATAGCAACAGTCTGTCCCTTTTCCAGAACATCACCTGGCTTTACTAAGACTTTCCAAACGTTGGCATCCACGGGAGATTCAACCAGTACGGTCTTCCCAGCAGTAGCCTCATCATCAGCACTATCCTGGCTATTGTTGGATTCCTTTGCTTCGATCCACTCGCGGAAAAGTTGCTTCTCAGTCTCTCCCAACTCCTGAGCAGCTGCATCTTGACGCTTCCGCCACTCCTGGTACTTCGGATCTTGCGCTGCAGCATCAAACTTTGCAATGTGCTTGTCCATATCGAGCGTAGTCTCCTCGATTTCAAACATGTATCGACCGGCTTGGAAGTCCCGCTCCGCCTTGTCATACTCCTCCTCGGAGACGGCGTGGAACTTGATCAGGTCAAAGTGGTTAAACAGCCAGGGCTGTGTGGACGAAAAGCCCGGGCGGTTGCCAGCGGCATCCCACCCGCCCAACGTGCGACCCATCAGCTGGTAGCCACCAGGGGCGGCAACGGGGTATATAGCCGCCAACGATCCTCCGATTCCGATGGAGCCGCTCGGTGTGTAGACCCTGCTGGGGTTGTACTTTTGACCTGTCAGGACACGCCACGGATCGAGGGGGAACATGATTGGTGTTCCGACGTAAAAGCCAACGGCGACGGTCAACCACGGCGTCTTCAGAAGTGAATCAAAGACGTCACTACGCGACTCGAGCGCGTTGTTTTTCTGGAGGTACTCGACGTTGTCTGGCATGTAGGCTGCTGTTGGTCTGATGCTCTCCATGTACCGCTGCGCGGACTCCTGAAGTGATGAATGGTCGAGGCAGACGGGCAGCCGTACTTGCCGAGCAGGTATTTTGATGCCGGTGATATCGCCAACGGTCCCATCATACTCGATGAGAAGTTGTAGCAGCCTGCTCTGGCTCATCTGGAATGGATCGAAGCGCACGGTCAGGGACGAGAAATTCGCATCGCCGCGGACGCTGGCAAGGTTTGCTGTCGACAACTGCTTTCCCAAGAGCTGAACGCACACTGTGTTTCGCAGATCCGAGACTTGTTCGCCGTACTCGACGATGATACTGGTATCGCCTCCTTGGCGGTACGTGACCTTTGGGTGATTTCCTCGTCGCGAGGTCTGATGCAGAATAGAGGATAGCGAGCGGTGGTCGAGAGGGATGATAGGGGACGGAACAGGAGAGGAGTTCCCTCCGAGTAGATTTCTCAGTGCGTCAAGATACGAGTCTTTCCTCTTGACAATCTCAAGGGCGTCGTCATAAGTCACACACCGGAACCGTACCGTGTTACCCGGCTTCAGCTGACCAACCTTCCACATCTCCCCGGAACAGATAGTTATCGGGCAGACGAACCCACCAAGGTCGGGACGGTCATGCGCAAAGATGATGGGTGATTCACCAGTGAAGTTAACACCGCCATTTGGATAGCCGTAGTCAAAGACGTTAGATGGGTGCGATCCGCCGCCACCGCCCGACGTCCGCGCCCACTCTAGCTGTGGCCCATCTAACCGAACTCCGCTCCGACTGCTGTTGTGACTGACCACCCAATCCGTACCGTACAGAGAATCTCGCCCTTGGGGGGTGAGTATGTCATCAGAGCCGTACGGCCCATCCATACAGTACAGTGTGGTGTAGCCAAAGGCTGGTATAGCTTCCAAGGGTAGTGAAATTGGAGTTGCTTCAGCTGCCCACATTGCAGAGTGCGGTGACAGAGATAATATATCGTTGATTTGAAGTTTCCGTCCTTGTATACCTCCGAACCCAAGCTCGGGTGCAGTGGACTTGGACCCAAGGAACTCAGGAATTTGAGGGAATCCACCCTCGACAGCTAGGTACGTTCGGATACCATTGCCAGTGATTTTTCCGAGTTTGAGGGTCTGTCCCTTTGGAATGATAATTCTGGACCACATGGGACAAGACTCGCCACCGAGAGTAAGTGGTAGCTGAGCGCCGCAGACGGAGACAACGGCTGCCTCGTGGAATAGGAGCTCTGGTCCGACCAAAGTGACTTCCAAAACTTCTACTCCGGGATCGTTCCCAACTAGAATGTTGGCAACACGAGCACTGAGGTCGTCCATCGGACCACCAGGGGGGATCCCATGACCAACGGTGATGCGGCCTGGGAAGTCCTGGATTGTTGTATACACGCCCGGATCGAGGACTTGCAGAGAGCAACTCTCAAATTTGAATGTTGCCAGAGAATTGGTCAACGTATTACCGCTCACAAAGATGTCCGACTCGATGATTTTAGACAAATACTCCAGGTTGGACTGTGTTCCCTGGATAGCCGTCTCTGCCAAGGCCCCAAGCATCTTCGCTTGGGCAGCTGCCCTGCCATCGGAGCTGTGGACAATCAGCTTGCCAATCAAGGGGTCGTATAAAGGTGTGATTCGCTGGCCGTTGCGGACCCAAGTGTCAACTCGCACCCCTTCGCCCTCTGCCCACTTCAAGAACTGGCAGATTCCAGGGCTCGGCGCAAAGTCTCTGAGCGGCACCTCGGCATAGATCCGGGCCTCGATAGCTGATCCATGTGGTTTGGGAGACCCAAGACCTCGCAAGACGTCAGAAGGAATTCCCAACTGGCCTCCATGCTCATAGTCGGCTTGCTCCAGCATCAGGTGTACCAAATCAACGTCGTAGCACATTTCGGTGATACCATGCTCAACCTGTAAGCGCGTGTTCATCTCCAGGAAAAAGAAGTCGGCAGTCTCATCGTCAACTAGAAACTCGACGGTGCCCACGCTCTTATATTTCAACTGCGACGCGTAGGTGACTGCTGCGTCGAGCATCCTCTCGCGCAGGCCCGGATGCGCCTCCATAAACGGACTCGGACACTCCTCGATCACCTTCTGATGCCGCCGCTGTAGCGAACACTCGCGCTCTCCAAAGGCCACGACAATATCTCCATTGCCTGCGACTTGGACTTCGATATGGCGAGAGCGTGGGTAGTACTTTTCCAAGAATACCCCGCTGTTCTTGAAGAGTGCACCAGCGCGGCTCTCGATCATGGAGAACGCCTTGTCAACTTGCTCTTTGTCCTCGCATATCTGTAATCCCATGCCACCGCCTCCGCCAGTGGCCTTGAGCATCACGGGAAAGCCTAGATTTTCGGCGGCTTCTGTAGCAGCTGCGGCGGACGCTAAAAGCTGGGTACCTGGTATCACGGGTACATTTGCGGCTTCAGCAATAGCTCTAGCCTCGTGCTTGAGACCCATAGCCTTGATGGATGCTGGGGAAGGCCCGACAAATGTGATACCGGCTGAGGCGGCTGCCTCTGCGAATTCGACATTCTCGCTCAGGAAGCCGTATCCGGGGATGATGGCATCGGCTCCTGTGCGTTTGCAAATGTCCAAGATGGCATCTCTATCGAGATAGAACGCATAGTTAGCAGAGGCCGAAGAAGTGCAACAGTAACTGATGAGGCTTCACCCACCCGTCTGTATAAGCGGTACTGTCGTCGCCCGGCAGCAAGACCGTCTCGTCAGCTAACGTGGCGTGGAGTGAGGTTGCGTCAGCATTTGTGATAATGGCGATGCTGTGGACTCCTAGCTCTCTACAAGCCTTGATACAACGGACGGCAATCTCGCCTCGATTAGCCACGAGTACTTTGCGAACATATCGCAGCGAGTCTGAGTTGGTCACCGTCATGAGGCTTAGAACTGATGGATTGCTTGATATTGGCAAGGGAGAGCGAGATAACGGCTTGAGGCGACGAGACGGACCGCGAATGAAATATGCAAAGACACAGGGACGCTGGAATGCACCCGGTCTGCCCACTGGGGATACATGGGTCCAGTCCTGTTGCTCTGGGGTGCCATGTTTGTCGTACATGCGTTATCAAAACTGGGGAAGCCGGTGGCTGGTCCCGGGGTTAATTACCCCAGAACAGGCAACCAGAAGAGGAAGTGCTTCATATCACGGGAGGACACTATTCTTGATTCCGTAATTCCTTGGGGTAGAAATCAGAGCCACAAGCTTGCAACGGCACTTTCCACAAAGCGAGTCGGAATTCAAAATAAGAATTCGTGATACATCTTTCCATGTTTAAATGTTCAT
Source organism: Clonostachys sp. G952 (assembly GCA_027569935.1). Taxonomy (NCBI): domain Eukaryota; kingdom Fungi; phylum Ascomycota; class Sordariomycetes; order Hypocreales; family Bionectriaceae; genus Clonostachys; species Clonostachys sp. G952. The sequence continues at coordinate 17,239 of JAPDLB010000062.1, read as the reverse complement.
TCAATGAGCCTAAATGGAAAGGATAATCCCTGGGGAAAACGTGGTTATACGGCTGAATTACTTTAATGTCACTAGTCAGACCTAGGGAATTCAAGGTGAAAATGCACAGGAATGAGGTTGTTCCTTGTCATAATAGAGTAAAACAAATCTCACGACAGTCTGAAATCTTGGATCGATACTCATAATCAATTGAGGAGCGCGAGTTGTACGTGGAGAACCCTTTAGTCTGGGGGTGTTCAATATGTAGGTAATCCCATTGCTCCAGTTCATACCATCATTGAACTTTCCCCTGTTGACAGCAAAACAAGAGTCGACTTGATGTTTCTCCGAAGTTAATTCATGCCGTCACTTACATTAATCATACTCCCAGAAAGTATGCCTAAGAGGCGAGATGCACTGAGTCTAAACGGATGATCGTCTGATGGGATAAACTCTTGCTAGGAGCTCTAAGCCCTGCCATGGCGAAATGGCATATACCTCGGTATTTGAATAAGGTATTTGAATAAATTAAATGTAGAGTAACCTTACGCAACTGCCACTTCTGTCTATGGCTAATCTAATACCATTCAGCATCATGACGTAGCCCCATTAGCAAGTTATTGATATCAAGCCTCAACAACCCCTGCCATCTTATCTCCTTTAACAGTGAATTGAATACCGGTGTTGAATATCAATGGGCAGTTGCGCCATACTTTTCAACTAGCCTCCAATATGAAGCTGCGGTGGAGCGCCTCAAGGGTTTGCCAACATATATCATCACAATCGCAGTGCACCAAACCGCCAAGCCCAGGATGGCGATCAAGACGAATGCATATCGAAGGCTAAGACTCTCGATCATTGGAACGACGGCATACCCAAAAGCAAAACCTGGCCGAATGAGTTAGTTAACGGTGGCCCTGGAAGTTATAGCTTGAAGAAACTTACCCATCATGTTACGAATTAGAATGGCCGAAACCAAACCCTCTCCAGCAACTTCCTTGTAGCTGTCGAGGATATATGTGAAAGCGAGGTTGGAGCCCATGGGAAGAGTAATGGAAATGAGACCAAGGCCAAACACCACCCCAAACCAATGGATGTGATATGATGCTCCCACTCCATACAGAAGACAGCCAGCTGGGTGCATAACCAGAGCCACAAGACATGTCCATAGTCGCTGCTCAGGCTCCATCACTCCGTTGTTTCTGCGGGCAATACGAAGTGCAAGGGAATCTGACGCCCAGCCGGAAAGAAAGCACCCAATAGTGACCCCAACAACAGAGGCGAGATAAGTCAAGCCGATATTATTGGCACTGAAGTTGTACGGTGGGTTGCCAAGTATCAGGGCCAACGAACCACCGACAACATTATACCAGGCTAGAATGCCACCAACCAGCAAGCCGCCGAAGCCCATACCTGGGAACATGAATAGGAGGCGGATTGGTAGGAAGAAGACTTTGAAGGCACTCGGCTGTCGTGGGTCGTGATAGCCCCATAGCTTGAGCTTTTCGAGGTAGGTCTTGGTGCTTTCCACAGCCGGGGCATCGATAGACTGCGAGACGGAATCTTGACCCTTGTCCGTCGTTGTCTCGCCATTTGCCTTTTCAGAAACAACCGTTGAATCTCCCTCCGTCATTCCTGGGGTATCCTTGACGGTAACCGAATTTACAGTCATGGGGTCGGGAAGCCCTTCAATGCTGTGGTCACGGTAGAACATAGTCTCCTCGAAAAAGAAGAAAGTCATGACCGTAACGCCAGCGCCGATGAAGGCCAAAATGTACTGGATCCATCGCCATCCAAGTTCTTGTGCAACATATCCAGATGCCACAGGTGCCAAAAATGCACCACACCACAGTGTCCAGCTGTATGCACCCATGTAGAAGCCTCGATCGTGGGCGAAGAAAACGTCACCGATGATGACTTCAATCAGCGTTTCTTGTGGGGAGGCAACGATGCCAAGGATAACGCGGTTGGCGAAGAATTCCCCTCTCGACTTGACATACGCAGTCCAAACGGTCACGGCGGTCGATAAAACGATAGAGATCATGAGTGTAAGACGTCGGCCATAGTGGAGGGCCATGGTTTGCGAAATCATGGTGCCCCAGCCGAGCATGAGGAAAAGGATGCCGTTTCCAGTACTCAGGTCGGCAACAGAGATTCCAGTGTCCTTCTCGATCAAAAGATAGGCAGGGGACAAGCCAGAGATCATGGCGGCAACAAAGAAACACCATATCATAGCCACAATGATGTTTCTTGTCTTGCGCGGGACTGTCCAGCGCAGAGGATCATCGGGGTCGTTGGTAGGCTGCGGAACGAGCACAATGTCCCGAGACTGTTTGCCATGTTCGACATTGAAGATGCCTTCAACATCGACCAATTGGACAGTCCCGGGAATGGGCACTTGAGTCGCCATCTCGAGGAGGTTCAGGCTTGGGCTCTGTAGGCCGCGATGTAAGAAATTGTGAATTCAATTGGAATTAAACAAAGTTGAATTGGTAAAGCCTCGAGGACCAAGAATTGCAAGACAATGACTCAATGTGTTACATCAGGGCACTGTTAAGGGAGCGAGTTTACTTTTGTACTTGCTACCAGGATCCCCTGTGAGGAAGCTTGCCACACTTGAGAATGATAACAAGCCATTTTTACCCCAGTGTCACGCTCAGCCTCCAGGATTCTTATCTCTTGGGTGGTGCGAGACTTGTTTGATACAGTAAAGCGCCAAACCCACCCCACATTGATAACATCAGGCTGATGCCGGTTCTCGACCGCAAGTTCCTTGCCCATGCGTTACAGGGAGTATCATTCACTTCACTTCATTTCAATAGTGTCGGGGTCCTTCTCAATACCATCACATTCGAGTTACCGGTTCCACTGTAGAGTTTTAATACCTGAGCATCCAAACCGGCATCAGGGTCCTGTAATATTACAGAACTCATATAGTTCAAGTCCAATTGGAATTAAATGATATTTTCAGTTGTAGATTGTAATTGGTAGCCTCCTTTAGTCGCTGGTTGGGAGAATTCTAACCACGCCGCTTAGACTACTAGGTGTAGATAACATGTGTCTTTTAATACATTCCACTATGTTTTGTGCTATGCGATTGCCCTGCAGCCTCTCTTTCTATCCCATGTGCCCAATAGTTCATTCTGAAGGAAATTTAGCCTGGTTCGCCTCATCAACTACTTTTCGTACTGCCCTAGCGTTCTCAAGCACAGTCGGAACATCTGAATGAAGACATATGCTGAATGGTTTGCCCTTGAATCCAAAGCTGAAATCGGATCCGTTGATGTCATGTCCACTGTCAGTCATTGTCGCACCGAGAGCACGTGTACGGCACAGCTCTGGGTTGACTTGTTGGGACTGTGACACGGGAACAAGCTTCCCTTCCGGAGAGTAGTCGACATCGACATATACTTCGCCTTGGAATGGAATACCCATTTCCTCGCACATGGCCTCTTGCTCCGGGTTTTGGCACGCATAAACGGGAACTTTGAACGTGGCACATGCGTCAAGGACAGCTTTCATAATCGCCTTGTCCCGTTGCATGTAGAAGAACAGCTCGCCGTGCGGCTTGATGTGCGACAGTTCGACGCCCTCGGCATCCAGCATAGCTTTCAACGCACCAACTTGGTACAGAATCATGGCATACATGTCTCCTGTGTCAACCTCCATCTTTCTCCGACCAAAACCAAAAAGATCCTGCAGGCCAGGGTGAGCACCCGCCTTCACGCCATGCTTCTTACACAGGCGAATCGTCTTGAGCATGATAGAAGGATCACCGGCATGAAAACCGCAAGCGATATTTGCAGCATCAATCAACGGCATCAGCTCTTCATCAGGACCCTAGGCATGGCTGTGAGCGATCAATGAACAGGTGGGCAAAAAATGTGGCAAGACATACCATTTTCCATCGGCCGAAGCCTTCGCCCATGTCGGCATTGATCTCATACTTGCGAGCAAGGCCAGGCGCCATCGTACGTTGAGATGAAAAGAGTGTAATCCCAGGTCGAGAACCGCGAAAGCGAAAACGTGGATTGAAGATACGCGACGAAAACATGAGATTCAGCATTGTAGGCATCTCCCTCGGCCTCGAGTGACATCAAACATAACTTGGCCCCTCATTGCAACACAACCAAAATTATTAATTTAATTGGTTTCTTATCTCGAAGGCCAATCCCGGTATTGCTGCCGGTCGCCAGCCGGTGTAGCAACAATGATACGTATGTGATCATCAGACTCAGCAGGAAATTGGAAATGGGGTAGAAAAGGGAAATTACTCTAACGGGAAATGTGCGGGGTAGAACATCAACATGTGCTTGGCGAACGGTTCCTACTGACTCGCCCTCAATCTCACCCTACTTTGCGAGAAGTAGTCTGGGAAATGCTGTCAAAGTAGAATAGGGGGGGGCTCCAAGGAAATGTGAGGAAGAACAGAAACGCACACCCACTGTCAGCGGTAAGCTAGATATTGAGGAAACTGACCACCAAGTATTCATTTGTCAACAACATCAATGTAGAGGCCACAAGCCGATCGCTACTCACATTCTGCTGAACTCCTATATTCTAAAAACTGAAAGAATATTATACTGCTCCATAAGATATAGTGCTTAGAATAATAAGAGTGAGAGGCCAAAATAGAATCGGACGTCAAAACAGAGCAGATAGATATAGGGTAGGCTAGAATTGAGCGTCAGACGCCAACTTTGGTAGATTGTTGATATCCAGCTTTGTCCACCCAAATTATTATATAGATGATTAAAATTAAGCCTGACATTCCCCATTATTCAAGGCACAATCTGAAAAATATCTACCCCAGTCTCGTCGAACCGAAGAAATGGCATGAGTACCTGCATGACTGGCCCCTTCCATGCGCTTATATTGCTCGTACGTTAGGCGGGCACGTATTCGACTTAAAATTTACTTAATTGACTGTACTTTCGTTTCTATTTACCCTGTGCTATAATGCTGGCAATTGTTGCAGTGAACCTTGCATTGTGGCTATAAACGTCGCTGGTAGAAGCATCGTGGTAACCTGACTGAATCGCCACCACAGTCTGCAGTTTAGGAATGATAATGAGGGATTGGCCGTACATTCCGGTGCCGCCAAACGCTTTTAGCTCCGCGAGTTGAGCTAAGTCGCCTTCTCTGGCTGGCACCCACCAGCCGGTTTCGTACCCAAAATCCGATACCATGCCGTTCACACCTGGAGCCCTTGGCCCAGTGCTAGTCCGACCCTCAGAGATCTCTTGAAACCATCCTTTAGGTACACTGGGACCGGCCCTTTCGGCCTTGAAGTCTTCCAAGACGAATGATCCAAACCGAGCCATATCGGACAACGTGATGGATAAACCACCGTGCCCATCTGCTCTGCCAGCCGCAGTGGTTCTGAGGTATCCATCATACTGCATACCCGCAGGATCCCAGATTTTCCGAGATAGGTAATCCTCCAGGGGCTCGCCGACAGCTCGAGAAATCGCTGTTGACAGTACATAGTAGTTCGGGTTGTAGTAATGAAATTCCTCCCACGGCTCAGCCACCTTTCTAAAGGTCTTGAACCACTCAAGAACGGCGCTGGGATCCTGTGATGGATAGAGGTGGGTCGCCCAATATGGATTTGGGATGTCGGCAGGCCGAGGGTCGTCCGATTGCTCAACGACGCCCGAAGACATGCTGGCCAGAGCTCGAAGAGTTAGGTTGGCCCATGCCGTGTCCTTCAGCTCCTCCACGTAGCGGGACACGGGATCGTCGACCGAAAGCTTACCTTCTTGCTGCGCGATGGCCATCAAAGTTGACACGAACGACTTGGTGATGGACTGGATGTCGTTGCGAGATGCGGGGGTGTTACCGTGTCGATACTCCTCCAGTCGTATTGCCCCATCTTGGACGACGATGCATCCTGTCAATCCATACTCGCTCATGAAGTCATCCAAATTGATTCCAGCCTCGCTTATGGCCTTTCCTAGGTTGCGGGCTGGATCCTTTGTGAACCGCCTGAGATATGATCCGTGCCGGACCTGCACAGTTCTGTTATGGAAGGTCTCCTCACGTAATCTATAGAGTAGTGGCGTAAAGGCTGGATCGTCGGGGATAAGAGATGACAACTGAAAAGTTCCGATCTTGGAGCTGGGTTTGGAAGAAAACTCATTTCGAGGCAGGACCAAGGGTGCGTTGGCATCATCGCCTTTTTCAGTTGATGGCATGATTTATTTGATGATGAGATGCGAATTGTAAGGTGTTCGTTGATGTATTTACGAAGTTCCAGGGGCCTTGAGAGGGATTTTCCCCCTTTATCCCCAGCGGATATAACCCGAAGCTTACGACCCCCTGCGGGTAGTTAGCCGAATATTCGTGTCCCAAACATGAGTTATCGCCATGACTTGTTGAACACAAAGTTTGGTCAGAGTAGGAAATGAAGCAGCACATGTCGTAATCGAAGATGATCGCCTCTCTATTTACAAGGCGCGGCTCAATACTTGAAGGTTGCAAGGCAAGGCTGGTTTGGCCCCCTGTTTAACTTCTTTTGTGGCCCATTTATTTGCCTCTAGCACACTGCTGCGTCGGCAGTGAGCCCGAATGACCAAAGGTACAATCAACGGCTGCAACGTTTGCACGTATTTTGCATCTCAGCATTTAGCTTGGCAAAGGGAAATAAACATCTAGGTTACCCTACTAAGCTCGAGGCTCTGAAAACATCCTTCAATTGCGACCGTCTAGGCGGAAGCTTTGTTAAAGATGGGGCCTTTGCTTACCACTCGCCTGAGTGAACATCTACTAACTTATCTTGTGCTAATATTAACGCGTAACCATTAGCAGACGTCATCTCAGACATCAATGATCATTGTTTACCCAGTAACAATGGGGGAGACATGCCTTTTCATGCATCTTACGGTTAGATGTAAGACTTGAGCAGACACAGCCAGGATCTTACATCATACTGGCCTGAGGATAGGCATACTTGGACTTGGTGAGTGAGACATATCCACCTCAGCTCACAATTGGACGCTAGTGTAAGTGATCAGTCAAGATTTTTGTGTCCTCTAAGTAAGGTCGAGTCTCACCTCCTCTGTCTCATCCCCCCCCCCCCCAATAGTATTGTATTGATAGGGGAGAGTCCTAGATCGAAAGAATGCATGGGCGTCAAAGCGGCGCCGGTGCTATTGTTTACGCGTATAAATTCAGTCACATCTGAATACAAGGGGCGACTTCGGAGAGTATCTATGATCGCAGCGATGCAATTCTAGCGTCGGGGAGGCCGGTCTCGGGCATTTTCACAAATTTTGTTGTGCAGATAATACCACCGTTACACAAAGGCGAGGATAGGCGGAGGTGCTTCGTGCTGGTTCGCCGGGTTGACAAGGCAGACAAAGCGTTCAGCCTGGTCTTCACAGCCCTTCTTCCTCGTTGGCAGATTCAAGATCTTTCGGCATCCACGGAGAGTAAAAATATTCTGCTTCCTATGAATAGCTACGGGCAATGATTTCCATAAAAGCCAGCATCGAGTCTTGGTGTAGTCAGCAAGCGGGGTATCCTTGCTCAGGATAACCCTTCTCCTTGGCCTAAACATGCGTAGGAATATTAGTGATCAGTGTCATAATCTTGGGAACTTCGGGATGCCACATATGATGTAATGTTGCCGGTTTCCTGGACAATGCCAATCCTGTTGGAAGCGTGTAGCAATATGAGACAGAAAAGAGGGGCGGAGGGCGAGACATTGCCATCACAGAGTTTTTCATATGTTGGATCACCAAAAATGAAATAGGCAGCCAACTCATGCCTTGCCAAGCTTCCATGTCTCATTTGACCAGCTTGTAATTTGGGGCGTTGGTACGGGGTGGACTGGATAATTCGCCCTCTTTTGACGGTGTCTCTGTCTCATGGCTTGTAGGGCGGGAATGAAAAATCCCACGCCCTTTTGATCACAAAACAATGGACCATAAGCAGCTCCCATAGGTAACTTTTGAAAATGTGCTCAACCGTGCATCCGGTGAGATCCACTGAGCAAATATCGGAGCCACAGACCGGGTCTAGTGCACTGCCCATAACTGATGAGAAGTGACACAAAGTTAAAAAGGCCAAGCCAATGAAAGACTTGTCGAAAGACTTATCACATCTTTTCTCTTGTCTCTTGACTCATTCCGACAGACCGCAGCTTGCGGGTTTGAGACCACACCTACTCTGAAAGCGGTGCGCTTTGCGTGCCAAGAAGGCATTATTGGACCCGGTCCTATACGCCAGCTAGGCAGCTAGAACTAGACTCAAACTCTAGTTCATTCGTATTGACCTCGCGTAGGCGAATAGAGACGAGTTACTCTTGTGGGATGATCCGCTTGGGAATTGATTGTCATTCATTTTACCACCTACTGGGTGAATTTCGAACTAATTGATTTCTTTTCAGAGGTATCAGCTATCATATTGTAATTTTAATCAGCTATTGGGTAGACTGCGCTCACATGATGGTACTCGAATGTGTTGAGCCGGTGTCGACGCTCATAACCCACAAACGTGTATAGGCAGCACGGATTCGTTGAGAAGATAACGCGCGCTATGTTCTCTCCCGAAAGCATATATAGATCTCCAATGTGCCTGCAGTAGAATATGAATATAATCTAAATAAGTTCATCCCAGTCAACGGGCTCACATCGTTGAATCCACCGCTTTCGACTGCAGTTGTTTCTGTTACCAATTGATGACCCACCCTCCCCTGCCTCTTGCCACAAGTTTGCGCCCCAAAACACCTACCAGACTAAGGCCCTTTGTTGACCTCACCATGGAGTTGACTTCGCCATATGCACATGAAAGTGTGCCTAACTGGCAAGACTTACACGGCCTGCACCAGACTGAGGATGATGAAGCGCCATCACTCAGCTTGGACTTACCTCGTCCTTCAACGAGATCCGTTGCTCTATCACCCATACTTTTGGTCTTCCTTTTACCCTTGTCACTTTTACTCATTCTCTTCATTCGAAAAAGAGGGCTGCTTTTCCGTTACAGCTCCTTGACCGAGAGGAGCTGTTGGCGTAACACGCTCCACAAGAAACTAGCGGTTGACAAAGAGAAGATCCCCAAGTACTGGCGACTGGAGCCTGAAGTTGTCACATGGGCAAAAAGACAGCCTAAAGTTTCAGGGGAGGTGATAGAAAATCTGCTTGATGACGAGACAAGGCGCATCACGAACATGGATCCGCGGGAGCTCACTGTCCAAATGTCCCAGGCCAAGCTGAGTGCTGTCCAAGTGGTGTCTGCATTTTGCAAACGCGCAGCTTACAGTCATCAGATTGTGAGTACCTACTAGAGGCTACTTTTCTATACTTGCACATATGATGCTAACTGGCCATGGTGTAGTGTGACCTGCTCTTAGAGATTGGTTTCGACCTGGCGTTGAGACAAGCCAGAGAATGTGACGATTATTACAAAAAGCATGGAGAACTAATCGGAGAGTTGCACGGACTTCCATTTACGATGAAAGATCAATTTCACATTGAAGGGATGCCTACTAGTGCCGGTTACATAGGATGGATCGGCACCTTTGAAGGCAAAACAGATTCTGGGAAGTACATGAAGTCTGAGAGTTTGCTTGTGGAACAGCTCAAGTCATTAGGGGCTATCCCTATCGGCAAGGTAAGTCTTGGTCAAAGTGAGATAACAGTTTCCGTGCACTAATAAGAAGTCAGACCACACTCGCAACTGGAACTTGGGTGAGTCAAATAAAGCCCGCTGGTTCTATCCTACTCCTCGAGTCTCTCAAATATTCTAATAAGGGTTTATAGTCCGCTATTACCAACAACAACATTCTTGGGTATGCGGTTAACCCGCACAACCGGCAATTGTCAACAGGCGGATCTTCAGGAGGTAGTAAAACCAAACTTGACATCTACGATACTGTACTAGGTCTAACATCAAATAAAATTGAAGGTGAAGTTGCAATGCAGGCTTTAAGAGGCAGTTGTTTCGGTTTCGGAACGGATGTCGGGGGCTCAGTGTCTATACCAGCGGCCTACCAGGGAGTCTACAGTCTGAAGCCGTCTACGGGTCGCATCTCCTTTCAGGGTGGCGTCAAAATAGTATGTGCTTTGGAATCTCAACACGCGCGCATGCTGACCAGATCAGAGCCCTGGACAGGTGGCAATGCCCGCTGTTGTAGGTATCATGGGCCCCTCTCTCGACGTTCTCCAATCGGTCTTCAAATCAACATTATCCACCAGGCCATGGACTCGCGACCAGGACGTGACTAGAATGCCGTGGCAAGGTTTGTACGACGGTCAATTGCCGAAGCGCGCTGATCTCGCATTTGGATTCATTGAAAATGACGGGATCGTTACTCCACATCCTCCTGTTGCTAGAGCGATGAGAATCGTAAAGAAAGCAATGGAGATGGCTGGAATTGAACTCGTTGGCTGGCATCCTCCAAGCAACAGCGAAGTGGCCAATATCCATGTGAGCAACGGGTCGTTACCACGAAATGCCATTGTATCAGCAGCTAACACGAGACGCAAGGGTTCTCTCGCTCGTGGCGATGGGTGCTTAGATGTATGGCAAGCCCTGGAATTGTCTGGTGAGCCTTTGACACCGGAATTAGAACTTACGTTCCCCAAAAGGAGGGCTGCGCCTCCGATGTCTGTCGTCGATTACCAATCGTTTGTGGTTCGGATGGTCGCTTTCCGAGAGAAGTGGAACGAGTATTGGGAATCATCATTCGAGAGAACGAACAATGGTATGCCCCTAATTCACTGACAGTCAATTCGATGGAGCAAAACTTGAATTAACACAGCAATCAAAGGGCATCCAGTTGAAGCGATAATATCACCAGTGACACCGCATGCGGGAATAAAAAGAGTCCAAACCAAATACTCTGGTGAGAAACCAATTCTTCAGTTGCTTTGCTTGAATTCCATGCTAATTGTTCTCAATTCAGCATATGCAACTTCATTGAATGTTCTGGACTATCCCAGTATTGGGATCCCGATTACTGTTGTAGATCAACACACTGACGAGACAGATCCAAAATTCAAGCCTCTCACATCAAAGGACGCGGAAGTAATGCAAACATGTAAGGCCCTTTCTCCGCTCAAGTCTCACGCCGAATGCTGAACATAACGTAGATGACCCTGGGGAATTCCATGGCTCTCCTATCAGCATACAGTTGATCGGAAGGAGGCAAGACGAGGAGAGGTTGTTTGCGATGGCAAAAATCGTGCAGGATGCTGTGGATAATTTGGAAAACGCTGGGGTTGATTTTCTTCATTGCTAGTGGTCAATGTAGCTTTTTCGGCTCGGGAAAGGGGGAAAACAGGATCACGTCGTTGGGTGGAAAACCGTCTTGGATGCCGGCGTGGTTGATTTGTTCAGCTGTGGGATAACCGCCACTCCAGCATTTAGCAGTTTGCGAGTGGGTGGCTAGAGGCAACAGTTTTCTCCTTTCTCTCCCTTAATTTTTGGTATCAGTTTGTACGTAGAGCCGTCAGCCAGTTTCCTAGTCAAGTCATTCTTGCGATTTCCCCATTTTCTTGCCCTTTTCAGATGATGTGATGTAACTTCGCACAAGACTAACGACAGTCCCTGGCGACGTAATTCGACTCGAATAACTTGGTCAAGTTATCTAGCTTGCGTGGTGAAACTCACCGGTGCATGAAAATGCGCGATTCGGGTGAGATACATAGACTAAGCTGCAGCATCCCCACTTCTATTGCGGCGAGCTCGAGTTGTCTCGTTTCTCATTCGCTGCTTCGTGGGAGGACAAGATCGCATTAACTGACTAATATGAAACCGCTGAGTACGATATCTCAGCGAGTACTTTTGCTGCATGTCAGACGCGGAACCGGTGAATGTACCCCGATCTGGTCAAGTATAATCAGCCATAAATCTGCTCAGCGAACTGGTACGCAGATAACTCGGTCGGCGGTATGCAAGTCTCGACATTTCGGTCCTTAGGGTGCTCTTAGATTGGCGCTTGGGTGACTCCCTCACTCGCCAACTAAGAGTCAACGATGATCGCGTGGCTATAACTGGCTTGTGGTGCAGTAAGACCTCATAGAAAGGAGGCAGTTACTACCATAAAAGGAGGGGAAATCTCTTCGTCTTCCTCTTCTTTTGAACTTGGCTGCTCTGTCCACGGAAGGGAAAAAAAATAAAGTCAAACCAGGAAGAAGACAAGAACATTTGAACAATGACAAGCGGCGGCACACCCACCTCATATATTGGCCTGATCGCCGCAAATGGTAAGAACTCCAGGGTCAAAGCGTTTAACGTAAGCAATCAACTCATTACCGAGGACACAGGGTCATTTGTTCCGGGTGCGTTTCATTACCAACCGACCAACAAGCCTGCCCAGTCTGCACGGCCTGCCGAGAGCGGAGACGGAAAAAGCCGAAATCCTCCCAAACTTACAATTGACAACCTGCAAATTCGGCCCAAGAAAAACTAGAGTAATGACTTAAACTCTCGCCGGTTGGCTCCTGGGCTGATTCTGAAACCAGTTATGCCGATCGGTTGCCACACACTCCCTACACACTTGCCACTTATGGGACGTTAAGCAAGCAATTTGTTTTATCACAAAGTCTCTCCGCCTGATGGAAACTCGTTACTCGCACAATTCGATTACAGTGCCTATAAGATTGACCGTGGCCATTGAGAGTGGTGGCAGCGCCTGACTTGCCGGATGCCTGTCGACTGCAGAATGTTGCATTGCTTCTCATTAAGCCACACCACACCAGAAATGCATATTATTAGTGACACACGGCCGGAGCTGGAGTTGACTGCAACCTCATTGGTTGACGCTGAACTGAGCTGAGTTGGACTGCAGGAGTTGTGAGACAGGCCTCGGGGCTACTGGGCATTGATGCATTAGTTTTCCTGCGCACGTCGCCATTATCAGATGCAATTGCACTTATGTCACACAAGATGTGCTTCTACTGGTTCTTATTTGTCCACGTGTTCTGAAAATCTGCCACACACCGGAGGAGCTTGTCTCTCTCCGTGCACGTGCAGCAGGTGAAGAGGAGATTACCCTCAGCCGTAACGCAGCCATCCAATCATGACCTCGAGCGGGGTAAGGAGTCAATGTGATAATTGACTGTCCAGTAGGGTCTAAGGAAGAAAAGTCGGTGGGAGAGAGATTTCGGTACTAATGACGTTGGTTTCTCCTCCTTGCCTCCTTACTGTTGTTGCACGTTAGGCAGCTTGGCATATGGCTGCGCAAGTATATTGTGAAGAATATCCCGCAAGGTAGGCCTTGAGCGAACCAAACGTCTTGCTTCCAAAAGAGCCCACAAGCCCTACCACCTCCACGATACACGTGATGGATGGTGACCAGGCTGCCCAGCAAGGGTCTGCAGCGGACGACTTGTTTGCTGGCATGTCGCGAAATCCCATGCCGAGCACCGAGCAGATACAGCGAGCTGCACTGGAGTTAGAATGGTCACCGGCGTACCTCTTCTCTCGCTTATCCCCGGGGTCTGCCCAAGACGCACATTATCCTCAACAAACCACCCCCAGCACAGATGGCACCACCCCTTTTGGTGTGACCTTATCTGGATCTCAGCAGAGGCCTCCCGAAGAGCAAGACGAAATCGACATTGACTTGATTTTAGGCGAAGACATAACCGGATGCGGCATGTCTGACCTCACTATGGACCAACAACCCACTATGATGCAACCAACCAGGCAGTCCATTCTCCCCGCGGATGATGCCTCGGGACGGGCCGAAGACTTAGTAGCCGGGCGCCCGCACACTTGCACTGATGGACATGGTTCAGGAAGCACTGATATCACCCTAATTTCCGATGCCTCATGGGTCGATCTTGCCCGAGAACCCCCCTCAGCACTCGGCAGTGGGAGTGAGGAGGGCACTCGCTTCCCACACACGCCAAAACACTGGCCAGCTTCCATAGGCTTAACTCGCCCGGTCAAGCTACCCGCTAAGGTGCGTCAGCACGGAATTTAATGAACTCCCACTGGACGCTGACATGAAGGATAGCGTCGGCGTGGTCCCAAGCCCAAGAGCGCCAGACGACAGCCGCAACCCAGTAAGCATGATAACGGAGAGCCACGTGACTTGGATGCTTACGGATGAGGCAGAAGAAAAAGCTTCGAATCCTTGCTACTTTTGTCGCCTAGGAAAAAGAGGTGTATGTGTGCTGCGCCCTTGTATCTCATAGCGAACTCATCAATACCATAGTGCGATGACGGGATTATCTGCAACCCTTGCGAAAAACGCCTGACTCCACTCAGGACTGGAGTTTGTCTTCGTTACGAGGTCTCTGATGCCGCTCTCTTTCGCGTGCAGCAACAGCCGGCTCAGAGAGCCAGCCAACGGTGGGCAACAATGGACATGGTCGACCTTGACGCCAATGACTGGGAATCCACTGACATCCTGACCATTCGCGTTACTCCAACCATTTTACATGCTCCGATTGAACTAAAACTGCGAAAGTTCATACCAAATAGTACAGATGTCACTTTCAGATCATGGTGGAACGGTTCACAAATGACGAGATACGACATGCCGCCATATGCAATCGCCAACTTGGCAGAAGCAGCTCAGTCATATCGCACCGTCATTGACCAATATGTCGCGATATTTGTCAGGGCTACAGTACGTCACCATGATGTATTGATACAGAAGACGTACTTTGCTGCACTCTGGCATGCGGAACACACCCAGGTATGTTAAGAGACTGTGTTGAAGCATGTTGCTAATTAGGGTCATTTGTAGGACCCTAAGGAGAAAGAACTCCTGATTACGATATTTCGGTTCTGGGTTGCATGTCGTATCACCTCCACCTCGTTGGAAATCATCGGCCAGGAGACGCTTGGGCTGGCTCCTATTAATGACAAAAATTACAATATGCACGGCAAGGTGCCACTCCCCCCCATTATCACACCTCAGGAGCAGATCATCGTTTATTCCGGAATTCTCATTCCTTTGAGCAAGAAGATTGTTTCTCAACTTGGGCATTTCCTCAAGAACCCGAATCCCAAGGTCCGGTATCCTTCTTACTTGGGGCTGTTCATCATTCTCCACAGCTGTTCCATGCTCACGAGAAGAAACAAGGAATATGCCAGACAGATCAATCACAATGTGAGACAAATTGAACCAACCGTTAAATAGCCTGAGCGAAGCTAATAAGAATTGTACAGGGCGAATACGTAAATCCGGATGCCATTTCCGCCTTGCACTCAGGTGCCATTACCATGTTAGCACACTTCCATGCGAACCATGGGGCTCACCTCTTTGATCCAGCGACAACATCGGGATGTTTAGACCCAAGACAAATTCAAGTTCTGGCCGAAACCAGCAAATTGGCTGAAGCGAAATGTACTTCCTCCCCACCTTATATTCTGAACCATACTAATAGAGTCCTCACCCAGCTGGGCTATTTGCCACCATCCGAAAAGAGCGAAGGGTCTGGGATGATCTTTACTGGGTTTCACAGCTGTATGGCACTAGATGGGAGCCAGACAAGCAGCCTTGACATAACAATGTTGGCAACGAAATGTCCTTTATATTCACTATCCTGCCTCAGGTCATTCTTCCAAGCTAGATAAAAATAAATAACAAGTAACGATCGTTGTTAGTTCAAGACACAAGGGAGACTAAGAAGGAATAAAACCGGAGAAAACTATAACGAGTGATTTGCAGTGAATAATCAATCACAGGACTGTCCAGTGCGCAAGATGCGTCCACCCTCCCTCACAGGGCTCATGTCCCAATGGGCCTCACGCTCCATGTCCTCAAAAATGCGGGCCCAGGCAATCCTGAGAGTTCTGGGAAGGCCCCAGCACTGCTTAGGGTTGTGCAACCACAGTCGCATGAGGTGTCTCTTTGACTGATCATCGTCGTAGAACGTCTCTCTACGATGGAGCAAGGCCATGTTATTGAGGAAACGGATGTCTCCCTGTTGCATAGTTGTCTTGATCTCATGCTCCCTAGCGATGGCATGAATTGCATCAAGTGCCTCAGCCTGGGCCTCAGTAAGGCCTGGGATCCCCGGGGTTCGTGGATCATTAGGATGGCCACAGAGTTGGCGACGAGAGACATTCATGATGATCTTTCCGTCCTGGAGGTACAGGATGGGTCGGTTTACATATGGCGGGTCACGACCAGATCTGCTTGCAAAATTAGTCTCCCCGATTTCAATAGTAGCAATAGTTATCTTACGTATCAAAAGGCCAGTTTGCCTGCATCATGGTGTGGATCAAATCTGGCCGCGTTGCTGCCAGAATATTGTAGACATTCCAAGCTGAGGAGATAAGGCTCCTACCTCCACTTGCCGCACACGCCTTGGTAAGCAAGCACAGACAGTCGCAACTGGTATCGGTGTGATATGGCTAAATATGAATTAGACATCTTATTTGATCTACTAGAGGAACAACATACCTTCTCAACGAGCTTGTTGTGAACAGCGTCTTCGTCATCTCGACTGAGGACATGCACTATAACTAAATTAAGATGAGGACAGGAAAAACAAAGTCTGGGAGGCATACTGATCATTGAACCACGCTGATCTTGCTTGCCACGCACACCGGCTACATAGCAAGTCACACCGAGGTAGACGACGGTCAATTGCTCGTCAGAGAGACTGTCGATGTTCAACCCACGCAGTATCGCCAAACCGCGGCCGTGGTAGATCTCATCTTGGATCTTCTGCAGACGACGCTGGAGGATTGGAAGTGGAAAGAGTTCCGGTGTAACTTTCTCCGGCTTAATGCCAAGTTCTACAGCATGTCAGCAGGGCAACCGATAATTTCGAAAAGACTCAAGCCCACTAGAAAAACAGGCAAGAGCATTAGCTATTTCCTGGTTCTCTTCATCAGAGATCATGTATATAAACGGAGTCTCGTCAGGAAAGTCTTTCCCGGACCAGGCGAGAAGGCCATGGACGGCAGCAGGCCATCCTTTGGGCAGGGTCATTGGGAGCTTTTCAGTTGCAACTCTCGCGAGAGAGCGCTTCTGGTAAGCTATGGGGTCAAACTCGTAGTCAAGTTCAGCATACTTGACATTCTTAGTTGCCGCAGGGGGGTGCAAAGCGTGAAGGAGGAATCTCTCTCTGATACCAGAGGAGTAATAGGGGGTCACTAAAGTGTTTGTCACCATGGTGGGCTGTCAGAGAGGGTAACAGTTTAGAGAAGTCAAGAGTGTAGAGAAGTCAAGAGTGTAGAGAAGTCAAGAGTGTAGAGAAGTCAAGAGTGTAGAGAAGTCAAGAGTGTAGAGAAGTCAAGAGTGTAGAGAAGTCAAGAGTGTAGAGAAGTCAAGAGTGTAGAGAAG